>JABUQX010095443.1:20000-22500 GCA_015478945.1 Trachelipus rathkii
TATTCTATAGGGTGTGAGGGTTGGGCATTTCAGGAATAGGTGAACTATAGTTTCTGGCTCTGTCGAGCATCTCTGACAGAGTGGGGATGGAGTGTGTTGAGGTTGGAATCTATGTTTATATTCTTGAAGGTTTGGGTGATGTCCGGATCTCAATCTGGAGAGGGAGATCTGTGTCTTTAGTGGGAGTAGGTTTTGTGAAGGGATATTTCGGGGGGAGGGGGTAGAGGGTTTTGTGAGGCTATTTGTTGGATTGTTTTTGAGATATCGATGTTCTGCAATATACTAAAAGAATTACAACATTTGATTTGGATAATCGGGATATAACGTATCTAGTTGTGTCTCTATTGTAGAGGGGTAACTTTCTGATATATGAGGGTGATTTTTCTTCAGGTTTGGTGAGGAGGGGACGTAGGGCAACGGCTTTTCCTCTGGTATCCAAGTGGTTCATCTTGGCGATGGGAGGAATTCCCTCGTCTGCTTTTTTGAAGGGCTGCAAAAAAAAAATGAGTTCGGACTTTTCCTCAGTGCCACTGCAATATTCGCGAACCTACCACAAACGCCAAGCAGAATCTGTCGACAAGTTTTATTATTATTATTATTATTTAATATAAGATATAATATATATATTATATATATATATATATATTATATATATTATAATATAGTAGTATACTATATATATATATAAATATATTATATATTTACATATAATATATTATATATATATATATTATATATATATATATTTATATATTATATTATACTATTTTTATATATTTATAAATAATAATAATATATATATATATTTATATATATATATTATATATATATAATATATATATATATATTATATTATATATTATATATATATATATATAGTATATATATATATATATATATAATACTACGATATATTATATATATATATTATATATTATATATATATATTTAAATAGTATATATATATACTACTATATATATATCTAATTTATACTATATAGTCTATATTATACTAACTAATTATAATTAAAGCAAACAAAAATAGTATTTGAAATAATATATATATATACTACTATTATTACCTACACCACACACTATATATTATATATATATATATTCCACATACTGATATACATACTACTATTAATTATATGTATCACCCCATAATATATATTATATATATATATACCACATATTACCTATATATATTATATAATACTATATACACACCTATGTACCTACACACGTTGAACAAAGCTATTGATATTAATGATAACTTTGTGTGTGTGTGTGTGTTGTGTGTGTGTGGTGTGTTGTGTGTGTGGTGTTTAACCCGAGCGCAACTAAGCGAGGTGAGGAAATGCCCCAATGCCGAGCCAGCTCGCTTATTTAAAAGGCAAGCTTAAAACGGTTCGCGTTTCCCAGCGTCGCGCGCGCACGAAAAAACCAACAAAAAATGCTCTATGTAATTCTCTTTAATGATTGTATTATATTTACCTATTCTTTAGTTTTATTCTTATTTCTTTCCATTCCTATTCCTTGTTTTTTTATTAAATAATCTCTTATTATTATTGTTTTATTCTCAATTATTATTTTCTTATTTTATTTCTTACCTTTAATTCTTAATATTCCGTTTACAATTATCATTTCAATTCCTAATTATTAATTTCCTCTTATTATTATATTATTATTATTATTATTATTATTATTATTAATTATTATTATTATTATTTATTTGATTATTATTATTTTATTATTATTATTAATATTAATTATTATTATTATTATTATTATTATTTATTATTAGTAGTAGAGTAGTAGTAAAAGTAGTAGTAGTATAGTAGTAGTAGTAAGTGTTTAGTAAAGTCTTAATAGCGGTTATTAGGTGTTATGTAGGTGTTGTTTGTTATCACTTAAAGTTAAAGTATCTTTTCTGCTTTTAATGAATACGGTTTTTCCTTCAACGTACCCGCTACCGGGGAGCCGGAGCCGACGTCCGGACCGGAGACCGGGCCGGAGCTTTATAGCTACGACAGCTTCTGAGTAGGAGTAGGCGACGAAACTAAGCTCTGATACCTTTTATATTTTTTGATGGAATCGAAGGAAAAAACAATATTTTTGATATTAAAGACATTTCATATATGAAACTGTAAGTAAATAAGATGGAGCTTGAAAAAAGCAGGATACATTTTATGAGTACCGATTTTACTGCCTTTTATTTTTACAATTTAACATTTTTGTTTTTCTCAAAATTGCGGCAGTGGGGCCGTGCCCCTGAAGCTTCCCTAATCCTGCAATATACTATAGTCAGTAAGCTAAAAAAAATAAAAAAATTGTCTAATAAATGTGGTGTAGAGCAGCATATATTTTCAAATTGCTCTTCATCGCAATTTCTCTTATAAATGCAAAACCTTAGAAAATATTTTTAAGTATTCATGTAAAGTAAAAGTAAGGCAATTTATCAAATGAATACACTAAGTATTGTTTATATGTTTTCAAA
>JABUQX010095444.1:0-2500 GCA_015478945.1 Trachelipus rathkii
TGTTAGCTTTAATTATGTGAAAACTTTGTTACGCAAGCATATATTCGTTGGTTAGTATAAAAAGAATTTATTTTTATGCTATGTTTATCCGAATGATACTCGAAATGTGACTTGAGATAAATAGATCACAACATAGATCAATAGGTCATAGAAATAATGGGGGGAGGGGTTGGGAGGGGCTGATGGTTTGATTTACTGATTTACTGGCTTGGATTAAGTGAAACTTTACACTTTACTATGATATTTTACTTCAAAGAGCTATTTTGATGCTATGTTGGATAAATTTGTTATTTTTATGTTCATGTTTGGATAGAAACTTTTGTTATGTTTTTTGGCAATTATTCGTTTGGTAGTATGAATAGTTAGGTTAAGGTTATGATGAATTTTTGCTAAATATTATTACTATGTTAAAGTAAAAAACTTTGTTACGATAGCATATTATTTCCGCTGGTCAGTATGATAATAATTCGACAGGGTTAATGTAATATTTTTGTTAAATATTACCCATGTTTAATGTAAAATTTAACATTGATATGTTAGAGATATGCTTGCAAAAAGTGTGCAATACTTTAAAGTTTTTGTAAGCCTGTGTTAGTTACTTTACCTACTGTTAAGTATGGAACTTTTGTTAATGTTAGTAGTTTATTTGGGCGTAAGGTGTGTTAGGTGTCGTTGTACATTATATTCTTAGTTCAGTTAATGCTATGTTTGCTTTATTATGTGAAAAACCTTTGGTTACGCTAGCATATATTCGTTGGTTAGTATATAAAGAACTTATTTTTTATGCTATGTTTATCCAGAAACGATACTCGAAATGGGACCTGAATTCAATGGATCAATAGATCAATAATCATGGAAAGGTGGGAGGGAGGGGTGGGAGGGGCTTACTGATTTACTACTGATTTAATGCTTTAGGATCAGTAAACTATTAAACTTTACTATGATATTTTATTCAAAGAACTTATTTTTATGTTATGTTTGAATAAAATTTTGTTATGTTTGCAATTATTCGTTGGGAATTATAATAGTTAGGTAAGGTTATGATAAATTTTTGTTAAATATTACTATATTGAATTGTAAAAACGTTGTTACGTACATATCATTCGTTGGTCTGAATGAATAACTTAGCAAGGTTATGATAAATTTTCTGTTAAATAATTACCAATTTATGTAAAATGAAAATTGATATGTTAGATATATGCTTGACAAATTGTGAATAGGTTACGTTTTGTACGCTGTGTTAATTACTTTACTGCTGTTAAGTAATTAACTTTGTTAATGTTAACAGTTTATTCGTGCTTAAGGTGTGTTAGGTTTGTCGTTGTATATTATATTCTTAGTTCAGGTGATGCTATGTAAGTTTTATTGATGTGAAAACTTTTGTTAACGTTAGCATATATTTCGTGTTGATCAGTATGATAATAAGACAAGGTTATGATAAAATTTTATTAAATATTACTAATGCTAATGTAAATTAACATTGCTATGTTAGAGATATGCTTCTCAAAGTGTGAATAGGTTACGTTTTGTACGCTGTGTTAGTTAATTTACTGATGTTAAGCATGGAACTTTGTTAATGTTAACAGTTTATTCGTGCAAAAGATGTGTAAGGTTTGTCGTTGTACATTATATTCTTAGTTCAGGTGATGCTATTTTAGCTTTATTAATGTGAAAACTTTGCTACGTTAGCATATATTCGTTGGTCAGTGTGTAAAGAACTTAATTTTATGTTATGTTTATCCAAAATGATACTCGAAATGTGACATGAAAACAATAGATCAATTGACCTAAATATAATCATAGGGATGGTAGAGGAGGGCCGGATGGGAGTTGTGTGGGTTTGATTTATGACTTACTTGTTTAGGGTGTGTAAGAATGCAAAAATTTTTACGTTATAAAACAATAAAAGGAATAAGGTTTGTGTTAATGTTATACAAATATGACCTTGAATCAATAGATAATAGTTCACGGATGGGTGGGGAGGGGCAGGTGGGTGGTTTGATTTACTGATTTAACTGCTTTAAAGGTGTGTAAAAGCAGAATTTTTTACGTTATAAACATAAAAAGAATAAATGTTTTGTGGTATGTTATGCAAATTATGACCTGAATCAGAAATAGATCAAATCGATCATGTGATGGGCAGGAGGTGTTTGGGGATGGCAGTTTTGATTTACTGATATACTGATTTACTGCTTTAGGGTATGTAAAACATAAAAATTTTGGTAAAAAATTAATGACTTGAATAGATTAATAGATAAATAGATCAATAGATCAATAGATCAATAGATCAGTAGATCATGGAGGGTGGGAGGATGGTGGGGCGAGGCAGTTTTGGATTTACTGATTTACTATTTACTGTTTGATGGTATGTAAAACATAAATACTTTTTAAAAAATTGACTTGAGTCATAGATAATAGATCACGGAGGGGGACGGAGGATGTGGGGAGGCAAGTTTGATTTAGTGATTACTGGCTGTAGGTATGTAAAACGCAAATTTTT
>JABUQX010095444.1:7500-10000 GCA_015478945.1 Trachelipus rathkii
TACAATACAAATACAAGAATAAATACAAAACAATACAAATACAAAACAAATTAAGCACAAGCACAAATACAAATACAAATACAAATACAAATACAAAAACAAAAACAAATACAAACACAAATACAAATACAAATACAAATACAAAAAAAATACAAATACAATACTAAATACAAATACAAATACAATACAAATACAAAAATAAAATACAATAAATCAAAAATATTGAAAAACCTAATCATGAATAGAAGCCTCCTCATATCTTTCAAATTTCAACCATTGAATTTAGACAAAAAAAACAAAACTCCATGTACCATACTCTCTTAACAACTTTAACACCAACATATATCTTGATTGGTATTGAGGCAAACTCCTCTCCCCATTTGGACATCCTCCTAATATCAATCAGACGCAGTACTCGCCCATTCTAATTAGACAAGTAATGAAACAGCAAATATGACCATCAAGACAAAATAAGATATTAGCAAATTTCTTGTCCGGTCGGTCAGTTAAAGTCCTGCAAGGTCACACTCTCTTCTTCTCTCGTCTCTCTACTCTCTCCTCTCTCTCTCTCTCTCTCTCCTCTCTCTCGTCTCTCTCTTCTCGTACATACACAAACTAATAATTTGGAGTGCTCCTAGCAGTGTCTCCAATAGTGGGGTAGCGTACCCGGGGGGTACGCAACAGTGATATTGGGGTACTCAAAGAAAATAAATAGTAAATAATACAAATTAAATAATAAACTACAATGCATAGACACACACACACACACACACACACACATATACACTATATATATATATTATATATATTACTCGTCATATATTATATAATATATATAATATATATATATATAATATATATATATTATATATATGTATTATATATATATACTATTATATATATAATAATATATATTATATTATTTACTATATATATATATACTCGTTAAAATTAACGCACCACAAGGTACGCGTGGGAAGGAAGGGTAATAAGTTGAATACGCGAAGACACTTATGTGACCCATGACTAATAACATGGTGATTCCTCTTAGAAGCGTAGGTTGGATAGAGGTATGGAGGTCAATATGTAGCCAAGGTCTCTGTAGTAGGGTTCGGCGAGGCTGGGCATTTGAAAACTCGCAATGTGGTGATACGTACGTGACGCGGCGGGGGTGTTGGGTCTGTCCCAATACCGTGTATGACCTCTTCTGGCACGGATGACTTGGCCTGCAGCTGTCCTGGCATGTCTTGGACGAGTGGGTGAATGTCTGGACAGTGATTTGAACCAATACGTCGTGCAGGTGCCTGTCGCAGGTCGGGAGGGTCTGGTGAAGGTGGTTACAGCTGTCGGATCCGACGTTTCAGGCATACACAATTGTTCGTTTGGTTTGAGGTCGGCTATATGCAAGGTCACTCCAAACGCCGAATTTGAACATCTTAAGCGTAGTCGTTCACTTTATATTCAGCTTGTTCTTGCCTTGTTCATGCATTAGGAGAAGAGTCCGCGATGTAGGGGCCAATAGGGCACGAATAGGGTTTTTCGAGGATGTCTGTATCATAGCTTTACGGCTGTAAGATGTCGCCTTCCATAGAAGAGGGGCAACTCGTATCCCGATAAAAGAGGTGCGTCTCCCAGACCATAACGACCACTCCAACACGGAGCGCAGCTGCAGCACATTGATTGCGCGAACCTCTCCGTCGGTCGTAGGTATATCTAGCAGGCTGTCCGAGGCGTACGAGACACCCCGACTCGTCGTAATAGAGCTACCTTTGCCCATACATTGACCCGTGCCAATGGGTATGTCCGTGGCTATCTGACCGTATCTGCAGTTTCGATGTGCCGTTGGTGTGCTGCGGTGTTGCTAGGCCAAGCGCCCGGTGTCGATCGTCGTGAGCCGCTACGACGACGGCTACTGCATTGTTCAACTCACCGGTCTGTGTACCTCGCCAGTTGTATTGCAGAATGGTCTTGGCCGGGGTTTGTGTGGCACTCCGTAATGCACCAGACTTATAAAATCGGTCTTGCACGAGTGCCGTGGCCTGACCTACCTTTACTCATCTCGGCATCACATGTGTCTCAAAGGTTCCTTGGTATTCGTGGACACCGCGTGGCATCGTTGATGCCTACAACGGACGTCGACCCAAAGTGCCCGGTACTGTGTCCTTGCGTGGGTGTTATTATCTGGACGCACTGAATCTCTTTGACAGTTGACGCACTTTTCTATTTAATGTTTTATCAGAGTCGCTTTCGTAGCGTGATGGATCCTCGGGCTCGATTTATACCCCTGAACATATTACCCCACTCTTGTCAGAGTCTAGTTATGTGATTGTTTTTTCTAAATTTATCGCAGTGACGGCGAAATACTGCATGCAGAATTCTCCTGCGGGGCTGTTACATTATTTACACTGATGCATGTCGTCTGTGTTTGTGTGGGGGTTTTGCATGGGGATACGGGGCCTTCCATCTCGCGAGGGCTTTACCTCTATTGGTGCGTTAATTT
>JABUQX010095444.1:15000-18823 GCA_015478945.1 Trachelipus rathkii
ACAAACATAATACATCACAGCACTCTCACTCTTCTCCACTCCAGTACAAACATATTTCATCCCACACTACTAATCTTCACCACTACATTTCGTCTTTGTTTCATTCACAGCAAGCAAATCAAATTTTCCCTTTCCAAATATATCCATCACTACTCTCCTCTTCTCCTCGACATATATATATATATATAATATATATAATATATTATATATATATATATTATAATATATAATTATATATATATATATATATATAATCTATATTTAGATCAACAATATATATATATTATAAATATATATATATATAATATATATTACTATATATATATATATATATAGTATATTATAATTTATAGTATATATTATATTATATAAATATATTATATAATATATTATATATTATATATACTATATACTCTTCTCTCTATATATATATATATATATATATATATTATATATATATATATATTCTCTACATTCCAAGTACCCAGACGATTCATGCAATTTCGCCGAAAGATACAAGGTCCCTTACGGCTTTCATGACCAGGACCGAGGCATACATTTGCATTCCTAGAAAGAAGATAAGTGGTAAACCCAACTACCACTGTCCATTTAGTCTCCCCCAACGACACACATAACAAACACTGTAATTTCTTCTCCCCCCCCCCCCACACCACAGGGATATCTATGAAAAAAGCGTGGTCTGTTATTGCAGTAGTGTTTTATAGTCTGAATGCAATAAGGAGAGTCTCCTCCTGTATGAGAAAAGTGTCGATATGAGCGCAAGTGAGGCGAACCACTGGGCACTGAAGTGTCATGGGATTTACCAAACACCCCAAATGGCCAATGGAAGGTAATCATATAGCTTCGAGAACGTTACTTCCCTACCTCTGTCCCTTTAGTCATCTTTTACAACACGCAGAACACTGCATTGTGGGAATTCTTTCTCCCCACATACAGGAGGGATATAATATATAATATATAATATATATAATATATAATATTATTATATATATATTATAATTAATATAATATAATATTCTATATTATATATTATATTATATAGATATATATATATGTAAATATATAATATATATATATATATATATACTATATATATATATATATTATATATTATATTATATATATATTAATTATTATAAATATATATCATTATATTATATGTAAATATATATATATATATATATAGAATTATATATATATATATATATATAAGAGATATATATATATATATATATATATATATATATATATTATGTAAATACTATAATATATATATATATATATATATATAAATATATATTTTATATATTTATATATAAATAATATAATATATATATATATTAATATATATATATGATTATAATATATATTATATATTATATATATGATATTATTATATATATATATAGTATGAATGGAGAATATCGTATATTATTATAAGTAAATATATATATATATATATATATATAATATTATAATATATATTATATATATATATATTATATATATATATTATATATATATATATGTATTATATAGTATATCATTTATGCAAATATATGCTCATATATATAGTATATATATATACTATTATATTAAGATATATATATATATATATATATATATACTATATATTACCAGAGGTGGGCACGGATCCTGTTACTTCCGCTATCTAAGCGTGAATTGAATTTTTAGTAACGAACGAAACGACTCGTTAGTGTTTTCTTGTCATTGCGTAACGGCACAGAATAACTTCCATTATTTTCTCCTTCCGTGAATTTTTAGTTCCGTTAAATTTTGGTTCGATCTTGTCTTTAACAAATTGTGAAGATGCAATTGACCACCTCAAGTCAAGGCTAAAATCCTTTTAATAATAATTATAATTTATATATATATGTATATATATATATATATATATAATATATATAATATATGATATAATATATATATATATATATTATAATAATATATAAGTATTCATTATATATATATATAGTTATATTAAGGGATCTGCATAGATAATTAAATAGGGAATGGTGCTTGTCGTATACTGTGCAAATGGAAATGTGATTAAGAGTTGGGTGGACGATTTGAATAATCTGCCTAACATTGGGATGAATGAAGAGGTGATTAGCGAATTGAGCGGGTTTGATGGTCGCAAGAGGAATAGGTATTTTGGAATGAGTCAGTAGTTACGAAGGAGGTAAATGGGTAGCAGCGGATAAGTTGAATAGAAGTAAATTTGCATGGTTATAGATGATATTACCGGTGAAGTGATAATGAACGGGGCGAGAGCTGATTGATTTGGGATTTGAGCTAGTTGTGTAAACAAAGCGTTAATGGAATGTATTAATTCCGTAGGATTGGAGGAGTTAAGTAGTAATTAGTATGTATATAAGGGTAAGGAAGACAAAGGTAACTGTAGGGAATGTATTAGGAATTAGTTTAGTATTATTGCTACGTAGTGGAAGATATATATTCTTGGTATTTTGGTCGAAAGAATGCGTTCGAGCGACTGAAGGACTGATTGTGAAAAGAATCATTTATGAAGTGGTAGGAGTGGGATATGTGGAGTAACTCTTTACATTTTGAGTCAATGATGTACAGAAAATTAAGGAGAAGAAGAATAAATTGTATTAGATTTTTGGATTTGCACAAACTAGCTCTATGGCGACGGTGTTATTGATATATGGTTTATGTGTTAAGTCTTCTGAATTTTAAATGCAAAGTATGTATGACAATGTGAAAGCGTGTTTAAAATAAATGGAGTTGAAAATGATGTTTTAATATGATAGCGGAGTGAGCTGGGATGTTGCTGATTGGGCTTTCTTGGTTATTCACTTTGTTTTATGGAATGGGGTTATGAAGAATTAGACGGTTGGTGCAGGGGAAGGGTATTAAATACTGGAGAATGGAAGGAGAGTGGAGGGTTGCCCGTACATATTATATTGCGGATGATTTGGTTTTGTGTGCGAATCTGAAGAGAGTTTGAGGGATTGGTAGAGAGATTTGGCGGGTGTGTTGTGAATGTGGACAGTCCTCGGTGTGGAAGTTTATGTATGATGGGAATCGCTCGGAACAAATTTTAGTTTAAATTATTTAGCATATAGTTGGTGAAAAGGGAACGGGATGAATGCATATGAGTGTAGTAGAAGCTTGTAATGCAGGGACCAGGTGCTGGTGTCAATTTAATATTGTGATGTTTTGGAACAAGTCTTGAGTGCGCTAAGGTTTACATGAGGTATGTTTTTTTAATAATAATGATAGTATTGAAAATTTAATATACAAACCAATAAATTACCTAAGGTATCGTAATTAATGTCATAGTCAACTAAGCTAATAGAGTACGGAGTATAACGGAATTAGCGGACTCATTGCTCTTTCTTTTCAAAGAACAGAATAACGAAACTGGAACTACTTTTTCCGAGTATGATAACAATAATGGACTATCTTTTTGAGTACGATGCCCACTCTTATAATATTATTTATATATATATATATATATTATATATAATATATATATATATTATAATATATTATATTATATAATATATTAGTATATATCTTATATATTATACGTATATATATTATTATTAATATAATATATTAATATATATATATATATATAATATATATATATTATATATTCTAATATATATATTATATAATAATATTATATATATAGATATATATATTATTATAAATATAATATTATATATATTATTGTTTTTATTAGTATTAGAAGTTATTATATATATTATATATATTATATATATTATATATATATAATATTTATATATAT
>JABUQX010095445.1:7500-10000 GCA_015478945.1 Trachelipus rathkii
CTCGGAAAGGAGCTCTTGATTCTTTTAACTACATTATGGAAAAAGGAACAGATCAGACTTTTGAAGAAACATTAAAGTTGCTAAAAATTTTAATAACTACTCCAATGTCATCTATTGAAGCTGAAAGATGCTTTTCTAGATTAAAAAGAATTAAAACCGTTATTCGGAATACAATGGGACAAGATAGACTGAATGCCCTCGTTGCGCTTGCAACTGAAAGATATATTGTCCTCAATTGTTTTTTTGACATCTTGTGATTGACTTATATGCAAGTCAAAAAACGACAAGAATGGACTTCAGATACAAATTTCAAAAATTTACAATTTAATTATAAAGTAAGCAATTTATTATTTTCATATTTTATTTTAAATCATTCGGAATAGGTAACTTTTTTTAATGTAATTGTATTATCGTGCGAAGTAAAAAATGCGAAGTAGAATATTGAGGTGTGTACTTCTCATCTCTTCAGAAGAAGATCAAGTAGACGATGTTCTGTATTATATTATATAATATATATTATTTATATATATATATAAATGAGAGAAAAAAAACAAATATATATATATATATAATATATATATATATATATATAAATTATATGTAATTTTACAATATATATATATATATATATTTATGTTTTAATCTTGTGGAGTGTGGACGTGTTTGAAAGTGCTCCGGTTGAAAGTTTATCTTTATCTTATTTGGCGTTATTGTTATTATTGTTATTGTGTTCTGTGTTTAGTAAAGTGTGTGTGTGTTTTTTCAAATCTCGTTTTGTTTTAATTGAGAGTTTTATTAAATTGTATCAAAGTGAAATTAATCATTTATTCGTTTCGGCGAGGTTTAAGTTTGGAGTTTTAAAAGATAAGTTTTAGTTTTAATTTTTTTTTCATTTTTTTCTTTTGTAGGTTTTAATAAATTTTAGGAAGTGTAGTAAAGTTGTTTAGGTTTAAGTTTTAGTTTTTCAGTGTATATATTTTTTTATTTAATTAATTTTAGTAC
The DNA here is from genome assembly GCA_015478945.1 of Trachelipus rathkii. Lineage (NCBI taxonomy): Eukaryota > Metazoa > Arthropoda > Malacostraca > Isopoda > Trachelipodidae > Trachelipus > Trachelipus rathkii. The sequence continues at coordinate 8,503 of JABUQX010095445.1, forward strand.
TTAAATTTTTTAAGTTAGGATTTAGTTTTTTTCATTTTTTTTCTTTTAGTTGTAGGTTTTAATAAATTTTAGTAAGTGTAGTAAAGTTGTTTAGGTTTAAGTTTGGTTTTTTCAGTATATATAGTAGTATATTTTTTTTTATTTAATTGATTTTAGTGCTTAAATTTTTAAGTTAGGATTTAGTTTGTTTAATTTTTATCCCAATTTCTTCTTTTGTTTTTGTCTATTGTTCTTATTTGTGTGTGTGGAGTGTGTGTGTGTGTGTGTAGATGGCAGATTTGCATAGGCGCGGGCTTTCTATTAACTTTACCAACATCCGTGGCTTAAAATCTAACTTTGCCTCTGTGGAATATCACCTATCTAACTCTAACCCTAACCTTTTGCTCTTGTCTGAGACTCAGATGGCTAAGAATTCACCCTCTAACTCGTTTAATGTATCTAACTATAACTTATTTCATAATTTCCGTCTGAAGGGTGGAGTGTGTGCCTATGTAAACATTAATACTCCTGTAACACGTCTCGTGAATCTCGAATCGCCTAACTTCGATGCTCTGTGGCTCAAAATCTTTCTTCCTTCTACTACAATAATCTTGTGCTTCTGCCACTGTTCTCCTAACAGAACAGATTTGCACCTCTTTCTTTGAATATCTTACTACCTCTCACGGGACTGTTATATCTTCTGCATACGCAAATAACTGAGGTCCTCTTTATTTAGGGGATTTCAAAATGTACCAACACTGAATGGTTTGGGATGCCTGCTCATACTGATTAGGTGGGTGAGGCGGCCGATCATTTCGCATTCTCAACGATCATGGAGGCAAAAACTAATAAAGGAACCTTACACACAATTCCGGTATCGTCCAACCATTCCTGAACACACCTTGACCCTAATGTTTCACCAACCAGTCTTCTCTCTATAAATAACTACTTCGTCCTATTGTAAATCTGACACAACCTTAATATCTCTTACTTTAATCCTTCTCTTCCAACAGCTCCATCCTGCCTAACGCGTTTTTTCTGGCACTTTGATCGGGTCGATTGGGGGGCCTTGCGTCGCTTCTACGCTAACTAATAATTGGACTGACTGCTATGACTCTGATGACGCTTCGGCTTCTGCATTCAAGGTGGGGCTGTAATCGTTTGACCGGGATGAGCAGGTTCATTCCTTCTTCGACTAAATCTTTCTCTCCTCATAATCCATGGTTCGATCGTGCCTGTTCTCTGGCCATTCAGGCTAGAGACAGCGCTTATCGGGGGTGGAAAAATTCTCGTTCTCCTATCACTCTCGCTACATTTTCATTCAGCTAGAAATCGTTGCAGGGATACTCTTCTACGAGCAAAGCGGGCTTTCATCAAACGAAAGTGCGCTTACCTTCCCTTGTTTCTCCTCCTGACAAATCTTCTGGACTCTTGCCAAAACATTTTAACAAACTTCTGTAAATCTGGCCTTTCCTCCTCTTTATTCGTCTGTGGTCTGTTGCTAACGTCTCCAAATGAA
>JABUQX010095445.1:15000-20000 GCA_015478945.1 Trachelipus rathkii
AAAGCTCGGTGGAGGACTCATTGAGAAGACATGGATTGCCGTCGATGCAGGAGCTGAGGGAAGATGGAGTTTTGGAAGATAGAGGAAGATTCAGAAGAGTGCTGGCCCCGCTGACAGGGTCTTGACCCTTCCTGGGAGCGGTTGTAAAAAAAAGTAATATATATATATATATATATATATATATATATGGTATATATATAAAAAAAAAATAATATATATATATATATATATATATATATATATATATATATATATATATAAATTTTTAATTCAAACTTCAAAGAGTAAACATCCGCATCCGCATCCGCAATCCGCATTCCTCATTCGCAGATATTAGCATCCGCATATGCAGAAACATCTCAAAAATTTAAGATCCGCTCCACATCCGCATCTGCAAAAGTAAAAAACTGTGTAATATTTATCTGGTCACCACTGCTATACTTATATTACATATATAATATATAATATATATATACTATATATGTATTTAAATATATATATAATATATATATATATATATTATATTATATATATCTATATATATATATATATATATATATATATATGAACAGAGACAATAATTAACAAGGCATGAGGTTTAGAAAAAATAGTTTTTAAATGTTAACAGATAAAAGAAAAGTTAATAGGATCTATTTAATAAAGACAAAAAGAATAAAATAAATCGTACTATTAATTAAGCATTTTCAAATTAAGTTTCCATAGTACCAAAAGGTACAATAGTTCCAAACGTACCGAAAAAAGGTACCAGAATTAAAAAAAAAAGAAAAAATTTTTTTTGCATTCGTTGTAGAGTTTTTGGTGGCCCTCAGGTGCACATGTTCTATACACTGTTTGTACAGAAATAGAAAGTTTACATGATAGATTTGTAGTTATAGGAAGGTTAATAGTATGTTGATATAAATATTGCAATATTTAAACAGTTTATTATGTCATGATGCAATTGTCAATAGTAGTAGTAGTAGTTGTAGTAGTATTATTAGTAGTAGTAGTAGTAGAAATAATAATAATAATAATAATTGTAATTAAAGTAACAACAATATAATAATAGTAATAATAATAATAATAATAATAATAATAATAATAATAATAATAATAATAATAATAATAATAATAATAATAATAATAATAATAATAATAATAATAATAATAATAATAATAATAATAATAATAATAATATTAATGAGGATAATAATGATAATTATGATGATCATAGAGACATTGAAAATATAACAATACTACTACTACTACTACTACTACTACTACTACTACTACTACTACTACTACTACTACTACTACTACTACTACTACTACTACTACTACTACTATTACTAATGATAATAATAATAATAACAATAATAATAATAATAATAATAATAATAATAATAATAATAATAATAATAATAATAATAATAATAATAATAATAATAATAATAATAATAATAATGAAACTTGTGGATAAACAAATTATGGAATAGCAAATTGCTTATTATTTTAAAATTGCTGATAATAATTTATTCATATATATATATATATATATATATATATATATATATATATATATATATATATATATATATATATATATATATATATATATATATATATATATATAATATATATATATATATATATATATATATATATATATATATATATATATATATTAAAATCTATTCTTTTATGCGCGAGAAACACTTTTCAACAAAAAAAACCAAGGAAAATGAAAAAATGATTTCACCGAGTACCTTCCTGCATTTTCTACACATTTCAAGATGTAATATAATATATATATATATATATATATATATATATATATATATATATATATATATATATATATATATATATATATATATATATATATATATATATATATATATATATATATATATATATATATATATATATTAAAGAAAGAACATATAATGAGAAGGTAAAGAATTAACTGCCTTCTCTGGGATTGAACCACCGCATGTTGCGCGTGAGGACAATATGCCCGGTGCTATACAACTGAGCCATCCTCCAACCCCAAAAAGTTGGATTCAAGAACAGTTATAAAGCAACCGAGTTCCCGTCAAGGCGACATCACCAGGTGTCCAGCCTGTCCTATCTCTCGTTCTTTATATTTTAGATGTTAAATATTGCATAATAATCGCAATTACATAAGATGTTAAAGAAAGAACATATAATGAGAAGGTAAAGAATTAACTGCCTTCTCTGGGAATTGAACCACCGCATGTTGCGCGTGAGGACAATATGCCCGGTGCTATACAGCTGAGCCATCCTCCAACCAAAAAAGTTGGATTCAAGAACAGTTATAAAGCAACCGAGTTCCTGTCAAGGCGACATCACCAGGTGTCCAGCCTGTCCTATCTCTCGTTATTTATATTTAATTCTTTACCTTCTCATTATATGTTCTTTCTTTAACATCTTATCTAATTGCGATTATTATGCAATATTTAACATCTAAAATATGAAAGAACGAGAGAAGGACAGGCTGGATAGCTGGATGTCGCCCGAAGCTATGAAAGTTGCTATAACTGTTCTTGAATCAACTTTAGGTGGAAGGGTAGCTCGGCACCAGGCATGTCCTGCGCTCAGAGAGCAGTTGATCTTACCTTCTCGGCTATGATTAACTCTTTAACATCTTGATCTAAATTGCGATTGTTTTTGCGTGTTTAAAGTCTTTAATAGTAAAATTTATACAATAAGACATTTCCTAACTATAATAACTTAACCAATAAATATAATATATATGTATATGTAATATATGCATATAATAATATATATAGCGATAACTATACTATATAATATATATATATATTCATATAAATATATCAATAATATATATGTATATATAAATCTTATTATATGCAAAATAATCTATCTATATAAGTATCATAATAATAATACATATTTAGATGCTAACTCGATATCTTTAGATATATGTTGCTATGAAATATCTTTAGATATCTTTATATATCTGCTATATATATATATATATATACATACTATTATATGATTGTATGGCCATATAATCATAGGTGAGGCCCTAATCAAGGGAGGAAGTGTACTCATTTAACGTCCGAAAGCAGGACGAAGCCAAGCCCAAGGAGAGAATAGCTCACATTCTCCCACCCGACCAGTTGCGAACCTGGGACCTCGCTTTGTTTGGCGAGTGCTCTACCACTGAGCTATCAGGCGCTTTTATATAAATAAATATAAAATACATAAAAAAAAATTAAAAAATATACACACATATATATACATATATATATATATATATATATATATATATATATATATATATATATATATATATATATATATATATATATATATATATATTTATATATTTATATATATATTATTAGTATTACTATCATTATCATTATTACCGTCACTATTATTATCACTATTATTATTATCACTACTATCATTATTATTATCATTATTACCATTATCGTTATCATCACTATCATTAATATCATCATTATTACTATCATTACCATCACTGCCACTATCATTATCATTATCATTACTATTATTAACATTAACACCACTATCATCATTATTACTATATTATCATTATCACTATCATCATCACTATCACTATTATTATTTCATTATCATTATTGATATCATTATTATTATTATTATTATTATTATTATTATTATTATTATTATTATTATTATTATTATTATTATTATTATTATTATTATTATTATTATTATTATTATTATTATTATTATTATTATTATTCACTATTTTATATGTGAGCAATATAATAACGTTCTTCATAAGAAGATAAATTGAAACAGCTGAAGGGATTCCCAGCCCCAGTCCTCTGATAATAAAATACCCTCTTCAATGGGTAATGGCGAAGACAATGTCATCCAAATTCCAGGTTCTTCTATAAATATATTTGAAGGTAAAAGCCTACTTTTTGTAGTGTATAAAATATTTGAAATTAATTTCATTTCCAAAAGAATTAAGTTGAGCCATTTTGTTGCTTCACACCAGTTGATTTAAAATTTTGTCAGATCTTAATTATTATTGTAAAAAAAATATTTTTTGATTGAAAATAAATTCCATATACAAAAAAATTATTTTTCAAATTTTCAACTGCCTTCAAATGTACTTTTTCCAATTGCAAACTCTTTCTTCTTTACAATATCTTCTCCCAGCAAATCATTTCTTCCAACCAGGTGTTAATAATCATTTCTTCTGACCTCCGCTGCTTCCCCTCATTCCTTGTTGCTCCTCTTCAGTTTTCTTCTCCATCCCTCTAAATTTCCTGTGACCATCCGAGACAACGTGCAGGCTCAATATATATATATATATATATATATATATATATATATATATATATATATATATATATATATATATATATATATATATCCTGGAGGGGTCATGTTATATATATATATATATATATATATATATATATATCAGTGGCGTAGTTAAGGGATAGGCTGGGTAGGCATTGCCTATCTTATTTTTAAGAACAAATTAATAATTAAGAAAAACAAATAAAAAAATAAAAAAATATAAAAAAATGTTAATATAATAAGAAACCATAAGAAAATTAATGTACAAAATCTTAAAGAAATATAAAACCAAAAATGAGCTATTTATGCTTTGCCTCCCTATCCACTGGTTAACTTGCATTAGCACATCGGCGTAGCTGGAATAGAAATAAATCCTATCCCGTCAATGTTATAAAGAGAGGCAAGCCTCCTGCTCGTCGATCGTACTCTCCGTGCCATAAATAGGTTTCTTTTTTAATTTTCTATATGAATTTCATTATAATATATATATATATATATATATATATATATAACTATATAGCATAATAATAATAACTTAATAATAATAATAATATTTTTTTTTTTTTATAATAATATATATATATACTTATATATATATATCCAAAGGTTTGCCTAATATGGTATGCTTTGTTTCACGATAACTT
>JABUQX010095446.1:0-5000 GCA_015478945.1 Trachelipus rathkii
AGAGAGAGTCGAATTATTACATGTTATAACCAAATAATATACGCATTTAACGAAACCCTGATTGATGATTCCTACCACATCATCGATCGCGTCCTAAGTTCTATAGGACGTACAGAAATTCATTTTATCTACTTAGAAACAATGGCAAGAAAGTATTTAGCAGGTGACCCCGAATGTAAATATACTATGATATCTGAGCGGGAACTTTTTTACGTATGTGTTAACTGAGTGTATTTATGAGACACGAAACTATATTATTCGATAATGATAATACATGATTGGCATATTTGGCAAAGGTTAGAGATTTTAAATATCAAATCTCATAAACATTAGGTAAAATGTATGTGGAAGTGTTATATATAATAATTTTCCTGTATTATATTAATTGTGAACCTTATATATAAATCATTGTAAATATATTTAACACTCTTTTATATATTTAATTTTAGCCTTATATATATATATATATATATAATATATATTTATATATATATAATATATTATAATTATTATTATATTATATATATATATTTATCATAATTATTGTAAGATAATGATTAAAATTTCTAATTATATAGTAAATTTTTTATTTTTCTTATTTTACTTTCTTAAATAATATTTACATGTATGTTAAGAGTTGAATAACGAACTCCAGGTTCAGGATATGAAAAAACATGTTTTACATACGTAAAACAAAAAAAGCGATAAAAATAATTTCGACGCAATCACTACGAGGTCATATAGAAGATATAGGATTCTGCGTCCACTCACAAGAAGGTATAACATTTCCTTCTTACCCGCTTAAAGGATCTACCGATCCAGCATGTTTCAGTTGAAATATATTTATAAAATAATAATAACATGTGATTCTCGATTCTTGTCTTTACTGGAATTACCTTTTTGACCTGGAATTAGGCTTAAATCAGCCTGGGATACAAAAAGGCTTTTCCTAAATTTAGGCCTAAATTTAGGCCTGACGTAGTTATTGCACCACATTACAGAAAAGGTCAGTTTGAAATATATTTTTGACCTGGAATTATAGGCTTAAATCGCCCCGGGCTACAAAAGGATTTAATCCTATTTTTAGGCCAAAGTACCGTTATTTCAAACATTTTTACATGAGAGAGGTCCCTTTCGTATCTGTAAGGAGTGCGGGTTGTTGTGTTTTCTCGTGATGGATTGTCAATGTACATAGATATACAATAATAATATAATAAAGAAATCCGAATTATTTAAAAACTTTGAATATTTTTAGTTTACATCGAGCGAATAATATAATGTAAGTGAATAATTGTTATTATAAGAACTTAGAAAGATTTTTATAAAATACATGTTATGTAGCAGAGGAAGAACCTTATTTGTTTATTTTTTATACTTATAATGGCCTAGAAGATGATGTAAGCAGTAAAGTCAATAGATACTACGTGGCATAAGCTTGGTTGTAGGGGGTGCTAGGGGTGAACCTTTAACTGATTTACTGATTATTGCTTTAGGTACGTAAAATAATGTTTTTAATAAAATTTCATAAATTTTAGTTAAAAGTTATTTTAAAACTTGATAGTTATAAATTTATAAAAAAAGTATTAACAGTAATAATAATTCTTTGTTCAAAGATAATGATTGATTGATTATAGAAGTTTTAAGAACTTTGAAATAATTTTTAGTTATGATTTGAATGAGTAATATAAATGTAGGTGTTTAAGTTAAACATAAAATGTTTTTAATAATTATACCGTATATTGTCAGTAACTCGCGTGTGTTAAGTAATCTGTCTGTGAGGTGTAAGTAAAATCTCTGTGTGTGTGTGTGTGTTGTGTGTGTGTGGTGTGTGTGTGTGTGTGGTGTGAATCGAGTGTATAAGTGTAATGTAAGTGTCTATCGGGTAATGTAAGTGGTCTATGGGTAAATGAAGTGTCATAGTGAATGTGTGTGTGTCGTGTGTGTTGTGTGTGTGTGTGGTGTATAAGTCGTAAGTGTGTGTATAAAGTTATGTATAGTGTCTATGGGTAAAGTGTAAGTGTCATAAGTGAATGTGTGTATAAGTGTCATGTGAATGTGTGTATAAGTGTAGTGTGATGGTGGTGTGTGTGTGTGTGTGGTGTGTGTGTGTGGTGTGTGTGTGGTGTGTGTTCTAAATACCAATAGGCATGAAGTAAATAACACTAAGTATAAAAATAAAAATAAAATAATAATAAAAAAATAAAATAATAAAAATAATAATAAAAATAAATAAAAATAATAATAAAATAAATAAAAAGTATTAAAACAAAATAAAAAACATAATGAAATAATATATAGTTAAAACAGTAAAAATATGAGTTAATAGCAGTTAAGCAGATAAGTTAAAGCGTAAAGCAGAAGTTAAAGCAGTCAACAGCAGAAAGTTTAAAGAGTAAAGCAGATAAAGTTAAAGACAGTAAGCAGTAAAACAAAGCATACTATCCCCCTTGTTGCTATGTAACACCTCTATTGATTTAACTGATTTACTGCTGTTAAGGTATGTTAATGTATATGAGTTAAAGCAGTAAAGCAGAAAGTTAAAGCAGTAAAGCAGAAAGTTAAAGCAGTAAAGCAGTAAAACAAAAGCATACTATTCCCTTAGGTGTTAGGTACACCTCTATTGATTTAACTGATTTACTGCTTTAAGTATGTAAAAATGTAAAATGAGTTAAAGCAGTAAAGCAGAAGTTAAAGCAGTAAAGCAGAAAGTTAAAGCAGTAAGCAGTAAAAAAAAGCATACTAATCCCCTTGGTGTTATGTAAACCTCTATTGATTTACTGATTACTGCTTAAGGTATGTAATGTTAATAATATGTGAGTTAAAAGCAGTAAACATATGAGTTAAAGCAGTTAAAACTGAGTAAAGCAAGTAAACAGTAAACAAAGCATACTAAATTCCCTTTGTTGTTAGGCTAACACCTCTAATTATTTATGATGTTACTGCTTAAAGGTATGAAGTTTATGTTTTTAAATAATATTTCGTACAATTGTAGTAATATAAAATGATTATATATCAAACACTCTGGATTTTTTCTTCTTACATACAATTTTACAAAATTTATAAATTAAAAAGTATTAAGTAAAAGTATTAAGTAAAAAATAATGTAAATAAATATATGTGTTAAATAATAGGTCTGTCATGAGTTACAGTTTTAGGTTCGCGAAAGTTTTTTTAATAAAATGTTTAAGTATGAAATAAAATGATGACTTATAGTATGATATATGTAATATATATATTTCATTGGCGCGGGATATGGCGCGCTGGGGCGCACGCGCGGGCGGGAACGCGGCGGCGGACGGGGACGTGGCGGGTCGCACCTGCGGGTTGCGGGGTTGGATGCCTTTGCGGGTGGGGCTCATGCTGAGCCCTGTTGGTTAGCTGTGAACTAGGGGTGAAGACATTAATATTAACTCTGTTCTTTGATGTAGGGTAGGGCAAGCATCAAAGATGATTTCATCAAAGATGATTTCATCAAAGAGGAAAAAGATGACGTCATCAGAGATGAGTCATCAAAGATGAACTTCAAAGTTGAGGCATCAATGCGAGCATTAATGCTGAGGCATCAAAGTTGAGGCATCAAAGTTGAGGCATGAAGTTGAGCATCAAAATATCGGGGTGTATTGTAAGTGTAAGTGTAATCTGTGTGTGTGGGTGTGAGTGTAAGTGTATAGGGCTTAATTGTATAGTGTCTATGAGAGTTAAGAGGCTTTATAAGTGTCAATAGTGTGTATAAGTGTCATAAGTGATGTGTGTATAAGTGTTATATGTGTATGTTGTGTGCAGTCAAGTAATATATTATATATATATATAGGTATACGTGATAGAAAAAAGACTAACTCATAGTAGGAAGCATCCTAGCACTTTCTAATATACACCAACTCGATTACGCATACTTATAACCTAGGGTAGACACCAATATTAGGGCTATTCTAGGTCTCAGGGGAGGCTTAGAAAAGGCTTGAAAAACGTGGCACTCAGTGGCACTATGTGGCACTAACTTGGCACTATGTGGCACTCACTTGGCACTATCTGGCACTCACTTGGCACTCGACTGGCACTCATTGCACTCACTTGGCACTCACCTGGCACTCATCCTGCGCCACTCATCTAATACATCCATAGAAGCACTGATGACATCTCTAGGTACTTCTTAGGTGTATGGGAACCATCAAAGCCAATCAGTAGGCTTTGGTCAATAATTGGATCGCCATGGTATAATGGCGGGTCAAGGCTGGAAAAATTCATGGGTCCAAACAAGGTTACGACATCAAAAAAGAAAGGGCTAAGTCCCTAAAGGAAGGACAAAAATTACCGTGGTCAATTGACGCCATGGAAGACCAAAAGGTTGGCAGTGTGTTTGTACGTGTGTATAAGTGGTAAATGTAAGTGTATATGGGTAAAATGTAAGTGTCATAGTGATTGTGTGTATAAGTGTCATGTGAATGTGTGTATAAGTGTGTGTGTGTGTGTGTGTATAAGTGTGTGTGTGTGTGTGTGTGGTGTGTGTGTGTGTGTGTGTGTGTGGTGTGTATGTGTGTGTGGTTGTAGGTGTGTGTGTTAGGATAGATCCATACATGCGTTTAAGTTAGGAAAGAAATATGTGACGGGTGGGGCACGAGTGGCAGAAAATTGGCGTGGGCGCAAAATTGACGATGGTATATGGGAAGGTAAGGCCTAAACTAAATCTCATGGTCAAACAAGTTAAGAGCATGCAAAAACAGGGCTAAGCCCCTAAAGGAGGGCCAATATAAATTACCGTGGGTCAAAATTGCCCCATGATAGCGACAAAAAATTAACAGTGGGTCAAAAATTGACCATAGTATGCTGTCAGCTTTGGAGCAATGGGGGGGGAGGGGAAGGATAAAAAAGGTGAAGACATCCAAAAAATAGGGCTAAGCCCCTAGAGGAAGATCAAAATTACCGTGGGTCAAAAATTGACCCATGGTCGAAAATTAGGGGGCGTAAAATAGGGGGGGGCAATACAACGGGTGCTTACGCAA
>JABUQX010095446.1:10000-31412 GCA_015478945.1 Trachelipus rathkii
CCCCTCGCCACTAGAAGCCAAAAATATTTTACGATATCCTGTAATTTGGGAACCTATACTTACACTTGCTTGCCCATGGGATTTGTAAGCTCTCCATTTATATTTCAAAGAATGATAAACATCCTGCTCTCAGACTTTGAAAATTGTCATGCCTTTATAGATGATATTTTAATCCATACAGAAACGCAAGAAGAACATAAGATTATATTAGAAAAGTTCTTCAGAGATTACAATATTTGTATATCAGTTTAAATCCTGCAAAATGCAAGATCGGCATGGGAGAGATAGACTACCTCGGGTACATTATAAATGAAAACGGAGTAAGGCCAAACCCCGATAAAGTAAAAGACATAATAAATTGTGATAAGCCAAAAACAATTAGAGAACTGAGAGCATTTCTGGCGAGTTTGGGCAAGCCAACATTCTCGCGAGGATAACAGTGGAAGCACGCCTACAGAAAAGGCCTTCTAGATACCCAAACAAGCTATAAACATGGCCATAATATATCACCACCACCGATCCAATCAAAATTATAATTCACGCCAACAACGCAGTAGCCACAGCAGTGAGCCACAGCAGGAGTTATAAGTTGGCATGTGCGAAAGATGCAACCATCGTCCTCTTAGCAGCAGTATCCTGCTAACAGCTACGAACAAAACTATGATTATGCCAACCAAGTTATTAAGTCCTGTTTGACATAATTATTAGTAGAAATAAGGATAACTCTTAGTGAGACGTGAGATTACAAATTCCACACACATCAGGTGAGTTAATATCATAAATACAGTCGGTTTAAATGATTCCCAATACCAAAATGTAAGGGAGATTCTGTCATTGAACCTTTTTAAGTACTATAGGTAAATAGAAGTTTAAATCAACAGTACAATTAATCCTTAGTGTCTACTTTTGAAAAAACATATATGCAAATGAAAATGCAGATGCGAAACACGACATAACTATGCAACTGAAAGCGGGAGGAGCTACTATACAAAATTCTCTGCTCCCCTCCTCGGCAATCAGACAAGCGACCTCTGAGACTGAAGAAGGAAAACCTGCCATGGTTCCCCACAGGGTGTGATAGCCAATCCCAGGCAGAAAAGATTCTGAATTTGGAGAACAGTTTGAATGAATCAACAGAATAAGTACTACTACCACAATGCAATACTAGTAGTCAAGCAAACTGAAAATTCCATTCATAAATGCCTTACACATGACGTCATAATGCGGAATTTTTTTGAACTAATTTTAGGTTACAAAAGCTTTATTTAAGGACCTATAGATTTGCAAGCTCCTTGCGGGTGTTTTTTTTTTTTTTTTTCGAATTCTTTTGTTAATTTTGATATAAAATATAATAATTGTGCAATAATTTTGTTTGCCTGAGAAAAAGTTAATTAATTTTTAATTAATAATTTATAGCTATTTAATATTTTTTCTGCAGTTTTAAAAAGCTTCACAGAATTGGGTCAGATGAGGGCAGCAGCTTGTCCCTAATGCAATGGCCTGAAAATATATTAAATATCAATCCAATTCAACTTATTTTGTTTTAAATGATGTGTAAAAAACTGTCGATTTTTAATGGTTTATGAGCAACTATATAATGTTTTTTTTTGAATTTTATTTAAAGTTTCAAAAAAATATCGGAAATTTTGGGTGACGTGATATTTTTCTCAACTAGCCTAGACGTTTTGATTGTCCATATAAAAAAAACGGGACCCATTAAGGCCTCATTGGAGCAGGAATTTGTAAGGTAATTTTGTATTGGGGTAAGGTATTAACATTTAATATGTTGCCTGTTGTTACAACATAAATTTTATTAAATTCCCTGCCAAGCCACGATTTTAAAGTCAACAATTAAGGACAATAATTTTGAGTTACAATCTAAAAAACATTTTACCTGAGAATTTATCAAAACAACTCTCTAAATTTTGTAAAAAATCTGAATTAATTACCTTTTTTTTTGGCTTCATTTAAATCATAAGAGGATTAGTCTATATAAATTGCCTATCAATTTTTTTTATTTTTTTTAAAGCAGTATAATAACAGGGTTTAAAAAATGAAGATTTAAGACATTTTAAAACTTTTTTCAGGCTCATTTACGTTTTTTTTTTTTTTTTTTTTTTTTTTTTTTTTTTTTTTTTTTTTTTTACCATTTCGTTTTTTTTTGGCTCCAGATCATTTCAAAATTTCATATAAGTTTTCATAAAATCGGCTGGCTTTCGAATAATAATTGATATTTTCGTCCATAAACTCAAATGTTACAAAAAAAATATGTAATTGGGGAGGTCCATAAATTTTATATTGTATCTTTTTTAAAGCAACGTTTGTCTGCGAATGAAAATAAAATACATTATTTTTAACGATATAGTAAAAAATAATATAAAATAACCCATTTCTATAACGGCAGTATAGTATATATATTATATATATAATATATATATATATATTCATATATTAGTATATATATATATATAATATATAATATATATATATATATATTATATATAATTATTATATATATATTTATATATATATATAATATATATCAAAAATAGTATAATATATATCTATATATATTATATATCATATATATATATATATATATATTATATATATATATATATATATATGATATATATATATATATATATATATTATAATATAAATATATATATATATATATAATATATATTTATATGATATTAAATTATATAACTAATAATAATCATTTATGTTTCCAGATGTACGTTTTCTTTCGCACCAGAATGTTCGTGTCGTTCGTTTGGTTTCTTCTATCTATACGTTACTACAAGTAGGCGGTTTTTGACATTTGCGTTAACTTAGTTATTAGACTGTGGTACTAACCACCCGTATACCTAAAACACAGTGCAGAATGTGAGAGGAATTTTACGATATCAAGCGCATGTGCTGGAGCCATAAATCGTGCAGAAAGAACTGAATTTGCATCTGCTTAAAACGTGGCAGACGAACCCGTCTTTCATCAAGATAGTCACATTCCGAAGTTGAGAAATTAAAATGATGCAGAAATAGTAATAATTCCGTTATGAGAGCGCTTTACAATAGAAGCAGAAATTTTGTTGTTAGATGAAAGTGGAATAGACAACCTCATCGGTCAGCGGGCTGTTGGCATAAAATAGATGCAAAATTTGATTGAATTTACAAAGAACTGTTAATTTAATTACTAACTGCGGCAAAGCTCATAAAGAAATCATTTTTATTCAAAGAAATTTTAAATTATAAAGGATCTTAGCTGATAAACAACAAATGAAGGATTGTATACAAACATTAATCACAGATGAAACAAAAATTCTGGTATGATAAGAACGAAATAGAATTATATGTTGATATATCTTTAAATTATGCGAGAATCATTCTTCCCGACCAGCGAGTGGACGATATTATTCGTATAACGCACCTGCAAAGTCATTTAGGAATTAACCGCTGTTTAACAGCAGTGAAGGCCGAATTTGTTTTTCAAAGTATGCCCAAGAGGGTGAAAAATATTGAGAGGAGCTGCCCACAATGTCAAATCAGCAAAGTGGGTAGAAAAATAAACCCCATTTTTGGCAAATACAAGGAGGTCAGTTGCAAGTTTCAAACGATGAATGCCGACATAGTCAAGATGAGTCCATGCAATGGCTATAAGTACTTGCTGATTCTCATCGATAGGTACTCTCACTATGTTTGGGCCTTCCCCATCAAAGATATAGCAAAAGAAACCATAGTAAAAGTGTTAGTCCACGAAATATTTCCCTCCACGGGGGTGCCCGATAATTTAGTGACAGATAAGGGTGCCAACTGGATGCCACACCTATTTGAGAGTGCGTGCCGTCTAATTGGCACCTCTCATTTCACCACAGCAAGCTGCTCACCTTTTGCAAATGGGAAGGTAGAGGCTTTCCACAAGACCCTGTTAAGTTGTTAAGTTGTATAAGGGCCATGCTGGTGGAGCATGAAATGAAAAATCAGCAATGGTTAGACGTCCTGCCCTTCGCGCTCTTTGCTATTAGACAAGCTCCCATCTCAGAAAGCGGTATAAGTCCCAGTCAGACATTATTTGGGCAGAATGTAAATATACCTGGTGGTTTATTAAATGCAGAAGTGCCAGATAAGCCCATGTCATATGATAATTACATTGAAAAACTCACAGGATTGATAGCTAAACCGCTCTCAGAAAGAACAAATCTACGGAACAGAAACATCTTTCTCCCTAAGAATATAAAAGAAGCGAAATATATGTTAGTTAAAAATCAACAGTATAATACAGGTAAACTTCAACCAAAGTATCACGGGCCCTACCGTGTTGTAAAAATAACAAACAATAATGATCATTTGATAAAAGGAGATAAAGTTGTGGTAGAAAACCTCAGAAATGTGAAAATATATTATAATTTAGTTAAATCTCCTCCTAATGAAAGATCTGAAAAGGAGAAATGAAAAAAAAGAGAAAGTGTGATGAGAAATTTATGATGGATGTCCCTTGAAGAAAGAGTTAAAGACGTTCATATGGTAATTAATACGAGAACAAATTACAAATTTGTTAAAGGTGTATTACTGAATCATATATATTGTAGTTCTTTACCCTTCCTCGAGTAGTAATTTCATCTATTCTTCCTTCCTCTTTCCTTTGAATTTATTGTAAAAATTAGAAGGCGAGTATGGAAGATATGGAGGAAGCGATAATCAGTTGCTTCACAACTGCTTATAGGCCCTCCATCTCTTCTATCTCCAAGGTCACCAATTCTGGACAGGTATTAAAGCTTATTAGGGACGATCATGTAAGGCATTAGCATGTGTGTCATAGTGTGTGTACACCTATGTACGAGGCTGACTTACAGGTCTCAAGTGTAAACCTATAACAGTCATTGGTGAACCGATTTGAAATAAACTTTGCAACTAAGAGAGATGCCTTCAGCATAAAAGAAACAGTTAAAACACCCATACTCCCTCCCTCAGGTGGGTGTGCCAAAGCTTTGAATGTTATTGGATTGAATCAGAAAGGAGAAAAAGCCAAACTCAAGACTGTTTAGCTGACTTCCCACATGAGAGGTCGTAATATAATATCGTCAAGGCTTTTATATTGAACATTGCTATAATTTGCGGTAATTATTTATTAAATTTTATGCTTTTATATTGCACATTTAACGGCACTAAATCATTGAAAATTGATGAATTTCATATTGCATATAGAATCTTCTGAAATGAAAGCTCCAAAGAAAGCTCCAGAAAGCTCCTTTGTCATTTATTAAGATTTATTATTTTATTAAATAAAGGTCTTGAGTATTTCGGTCTATATGTATATAATATCATAAGTATATATATACTTATATACTATATAGTATAATAATATATATATATTATAGTATATATATATATATTATACATATATATATATTATATAGTATGTATATATATAATAATATATTTTAATATATCAGTATATATTATTAGTATAATATATCATATATTAGATAATATATGATAAGCTATATATACCCTACCCTATCATAATATAAATTATTATATGTATACTATATACTATATTAATAAGGATTTATATAATATAAGCATAATTATAATATAAGTATATAAGTAGTACTATATATACTAATAATATAATATAATATATTAATATGATTACTAATATATTAGTATAATAATACATAAATAGTACGTATATCTGATACTAATTAGTATATATATATATTATTATATATAGAAATATATAGTATATAAGTATATAATATATCGATATAATATAATATAAGTAATTATAGCGATAAATAAATAATGTATATATAATTGTTTTAATATAGTAAGTACTATATATATACATATAGTATACTATGTATATTATATCTATATACTGTATATACATTATGATATATATATATAATATATTGTATATCTATGATATATATAAATAAAATTAACTTATTATTTAAAATTTTATAACTAATATTTAAATATGAAATAGAATTAGTCTATAAAATATAATATATAATACTATAAATAATATATAGTATAATATATATATATAATAGTACTATTGTATATACTATAATATAATATATAAAATAATCTATATATAAATTAGCATAATATAAATATGAACTATATTATTATATAATATAGTAATAATATATATTAGTGTATATGCGCCCAGACTGTGGAGTAGTCGTGTAGGGTGATTAATGAGATACATGAGAGGCTATCGATGAGAATGACCTATACACCGTCGGATAGCATATACGGTACGGCAGCTGAGCCGACGACTAGGGAGCAAGAGACATACTTACTACTTAGAAAGGGTAAGATCTAATAGAGAATATTATAGCCTAGATAATATAATGATATTATGACTAATATACTATATATATATATAGTAAGTGATAGTAGCTATATATATATATATAACATGGTATATATAGGTAATACTATAGACATATTGTAAAATTATATATTTATATACTATATATTCTCATATGGCTGTATATAATATCGCTGCTGTCAACGCGGGGTTTTAGGTTCTGGCCTCGCGGTTTATACCTGGGCGACCTCGCGTTAACTTAAAACCGCCTGAAAAATCGATTAATTTTGTAAAAATTGTTACCGGAGCTTGAAGTGACATAGAGTGCAATATTATTTATCTGTATTAAAAATTGAATAAATTTGCAGATATAATGTAATTTACAGTACAGTATATAAAGTATTTAATTGACAGGTTATAGTATGATATTATTTACATTAAAATCATATCACTTTAACTATAGTACATATTGCCAAAAAAACAATTTACAATTGAAAAAAAATATAATTGTTAATTTTAGTTTTGCAATTTTAATTTTATTTTTTTTATTATTTTAGCATTTGAACTATTTTCTAGAAGATTTCAATTTTTATTTTTTAAGTTTGTGTATTATTATTTCGTTTTCATCTCTTTTTTACCAACCGCGGTATAGTCAAGGATCCGTCGTTTCTATAAGGTACCGGAGCGTTGTACGAGGGATCGAGGGTATATGCGTATTATATTATTATATAGTATCACATATAGATATATAGTAATATATATATTATATAAGTTATGATATATATCATATATATATAGTTCTGTAAATATTATATATATATATCTATAACTGTCAATAATATTATATATGTATATATATATGTATATTATTAATATAAATATTATTATATATATATATATAAGTATAGACGAGTAGAAATATAGTAAATATAGTATATCTATAATATATATATATATATATATATATATATATAATAATTAAATTATATATATATACTATATAATATAATATATATATAGGTATATATATAGACTTCAATAAATATAGTATATATTAATATATATATTCACATATATTTGAACTATATCTTAATTAACTATAAGATTACCCCATATATATATATATATATATATAATATAGTAATAATATATATACGAATATATAATAGATATATAATATATAATATATATGATATAATATATATATATATATAGTATATTATACTATATATATATATATATATTATATAATATAGATAATTATATATAGTTAATTATATTAATATTATAAATTATATTATATATGATATACTGTTAAATATATATATAATTGTTAGTATATATACTATAATAATATATATATATATTATTATATATTATAGTGATATATTTTATATAATATATGTATAATAAAGATATAAAAACAAATCTATACTGGTAAATAAATATATATATAGTATATATATAAACGGATATATAATAATTATCTAATATAATAATATAGTAATAATATAAGCTATATTATCAGTATGATATTATATTATATTCTGGTATGAAATAGTACTATAATATATATCATAATAGTGAGTATATATTATATATCTATATATAATATTATAATAATATATATATAGTATATATATAGTATATATACGTATATATTAAGAGTATATATAGTGTAAATATATAATATATGAATACTCTTATATATACTGTATTATATATATAGTAAATATGATAAATAATATATATAGTTATATAATATATGATATAAGTAAATATATATATATCGTATTATATATATATATATATAGATAACTGCGGTAAATAATGTTATATATATTATATATATAATATTAATAATATATGTAAATATATATAGTATAAGATATATATATATATATATATAATATAATATATATATATAGTATGTATTAGGTATAGTATAGTAGAATTATACGATATATAATTATATATATATATATAATATATATCATATAATATAATATATATATAATATAAATAGATAATATATATGTATATATATAAATATAGTATAATATATAGTATATATTATATATATATATATACTATATATATATATATATATAAACGTAAATATATATATTATATATAATATATATATATACTATATATATATGTATTCAAATAAATTAGAATTTGAATTTTCAGATAAAACTAGTTATTTGTTATATTATACAGTAGGTTTCACCTCACAAACCAAGTTTTCAGTCTCGATTAATTTGAATTGTCTCTTTTAAAATATATGAACTTCAAAATATCTTTTTATTTGAACTTCAAAACTGTGCGATGCAACTTGTTTAATTGATGCTGATGGGAAATTTCCTGTATAATCAGAATAAATTTGAAACCCCCTTGCTAACGTTTCTTCTCACACAAGTGACATTTTCGGATTTGGTACATTTTCTCTTCATTTCTCTCTATCTTGATTTCTCTTGAATTGTTCTTATTCTCTTCTCTAACTTTATCTTTTACTTTTGAATTTTAAATCATCATTTCTTTTACCTTTTTCTAATAGAACAAAGACGAAGGAATGAGGATTCCTCCGATCCTTATTTAAAATTTTTATTTATTTTAAAACATAATCACGTTAATCATCTTGATAATAGTTAAATTCACCCCACCATTATATCATAATATATATATATAATATATTAGGTATATATATGTTGATATATAAAATGTATCGGTATATATACTATAATATATAATATATATAGTTAGAAATTATATATATATAGTATGGTATTATATATATATAATAAATATATATATATTATATATTATATATATATATATATACGTAATATATATATATATATAAAAATATATATTAATAATAATATAATATATAATATAAACTATTATATATATATCAAGATATTAATAAATCTATATATAATTACGATATGTTTAGTAATAAAGCTTATTAGTATATATTATATATATATAATGCCGAGCCTCTAGAAAGACACAATCCCAGTAGTTCAAAATACTACACAGTACCGGGAAAGGAATACATTGTCTGGTCCTGGAAATTTTACCGGGGAAACTGTAAAAAAAAAAAACAAAAAAAAAAAAAAAAAAAAAAAAAAAAAAAAAATATATCTCGAAATACAAAAGCTACAGTGAAATGAAATACATTTTTGGAGTCCTTGTAAAATTTTCGTTTGGAAAATGTAAAAAAAAAAAATT
Source organism: Trachelipus rathkii (assembly GCA_015478945.1). NCBI lineage: Eukaryota > Metazoa > Arthropoda > Malacostraca > Isopoda > Trachelipodidae > Trachelipus > Trachelipus rathkii. The sequence continues at coordinate 19,566 of JABUQX010095446.1, forward strand.
AAAAAAAATTAACATAAAGATTGGCATTTTTTTTTTTGGGGCGGGGTGCTGGCATAGTATCTATATATATTATTTGAAAAGGTATTACACGGCAATTTAGGGGCTCGGGACCGACGGAAACACAGGTGGGGAGACTTTCATACCGCCGTAGGGAGGGCGGAGGAACCCGCGACACCCAAATACCACAACAGGGGTTCCGAGACCCTCCCCGGAGGGGAATAGTCGCTACCGCTATTCAGGAAGGCGCGAGAGACCCGCGACTCTGCCGATCGTGCGGTAATAATCCTTGGGTAAGTTCTTTAGTTAAAAAAAAAAGCAAATTCAAATATGAAAGTCTATAAAATAACGAGTAACCAATAAAGGTCTCTAAATAGGCTTTTAATAATTACAAATTATTAATAGATAATTTTTTATTTTTTATTTTTTACATTCCAAGAATATTTACCAAGATTCAAAAAATGTATTCCTTTTCGCGTAGCTCTATTGTAGTTTTGAGATATGAAATTTTTTTTTTTTTATTTTTTTTTTTTTTTTTTTTTTCTTTGGATTTCACATAAATTGGACCAGCATTCCAGCAATGTTCTTTCCTGTAGCTGCTGTAGTTTTGAGATAATGATTGGTGGCTCTTCAGAGGCTGACTCTATATAATAGTATAGATATATATATTAATATATTATATATAATAATATATATATAATAATGCTATATTATATAGTGGGTGTGTGGTTGTGTGTGTGTGGTTGTGTGTGTTGTGTGTGGTGTGTGTTGTGTTGTGTAAGGGGGCATTGCCCCTCTTACTTATATATTACATGTACTTATCCTGTATAATCGATTTAGAGCTTTAAATTTTCAAAAATCATCATTATTGTGCAAATATTTAATATTATGTAAGTAAAGTCTCCCAAAGAGTTCTTTCTAATCTGTAAAGGCCAATCACAGCCATGGGGGCTTGATGATTATGCCTAGCTCAGCCATGGTAGAACTGAAAGTTGAGTCAGATCACCTTAGATATAAAAAGAGGACGTAGTTCCAAATTTTGGCTCTGGCAAAAACCGGTTTGAATCCAATAAAAGAGTTAGATAGATTCATTGTAATAGATCATTAGCAATATTATTAAGTGTTAAGTATTATTGAACAGTGATTATATAAAGTGTCATATTCAAATTACATCCTTTGTTTAATAAGTGAAAAATTGAGGATTCTTTCAATTGATTCCCTGTAAAATATAGAATTCCTAACTATACAAGTGGTGACCCCTGAAGTGACTCTCTTTGTTAAGTGAAATTGACTGTGAAGTGATATAAACAGTGAAAAGTGCAGTAAAAGAGCAGTGACATTTATTTGCGAAAAAAGTGTTTATCTGTCATTAGTGTGAAGAATGTAACAAGCTTCGAAACACCCTCCTACCCAATAGTACTATTTTCACATTCCAAGACCCCAAAAAATATATCATTTTACAAACAAACCCCAACCAGGTGCCCAAAATCAGTTAAAAATGCCTTTCACAAAGAGAAGATCTCAAAGGTTACAAAGAGTTAAAAGCAACTCTCAGAAGACTCCCTCAAAAAAATCTGAGGTCCTCACCCAAAACAAAACAAACTCCCAAAGAAGTGCAAGAAGAAGACTCCTCTTCCCAGTTCGAGACTTAGTCGAAAGAAGAAACGCCCAATGATCAAACAACTTCGACTTCAAGCACCAACAAAATTCACTTCCCTCCTGCTTCCTCAATAAAAGATGTGAGGAAAGGTTAAAACTCTGCCTTATCAACCATTCCCCACTTCAATAAACCCGACCCTCTCTCATGATTTCATACAGCTACGACTATTTTCGAATTAAGTGACGTAATGGATCAGAAGAAAAGGGTAAGACTTCTGGCATCTATTTTACCCACTAAAATCGTGATCACAAAAAGATTTCCGTTGCAACAAGATAGTTGGCAGAAATCAATAAATACAATTGAAACAACTTATGCTCCCTCCCTAAGGACTCATATTAGGAAAGTCTTTCAAAAAAGAATGAGAAAGGATAAAATGTCATACACCTACTTGAACATAACCAAAGAAGCCCTGGGAGGAAGATACTTTGAGTTGCTGGTCAAATGTGATTCAAAATTTATTAGAGAAATTTTCTTGTCACAACTGCCAACTCAAATGCAGATGAGCTTGATGTCTATTCATGCATTCAGGACTACGAAAATTTAGTGGAATAAAAATTTCTATCATCAAAATGAGACTCATCATTATATCATCGAGAGAGAGAGAGAGAGAGAGAGAGAGAGAGAGAGAGAGAGAGGAGAGAGAGAGAGAGAGAGAGAGAGGAGAGAGAAGGAGAGAGAGAAGGAGAGAAGAGAGAGAGAAGAGAGAGAGCAAAGAGAGCACGACAGCGCACACACAGAGAGAGAGAGAGAGAGAGCGAGAGAGAGAGAAGAATAAAAATAATAAAATTAAAGAGAGAGAGAGAGAGAGAGAGAGAGAGAGAGAGAGAGAGAGAGAGAGAGAGATGGGCAGAAATAAACGTCATAAAAAGAGACGAAGAGAGAGTTATTAAGCCCAACAGAGGAATTCCATCACCTGACAGAAACTATGACCGTTTATTCAACGTATAAGAAGAAACGCTCGAAGAAATAAGACGGCTGGCACAGAGCATGGCTGAAGTAGTGAAAGCAGTGTGCCAATCTTCACATTTGAGTCGGATGAAGAAATTATAGGGAGAGAAACTTGGGCAAAAGTAAAAATGGCACACTGTATGGAATTAATACACTTAGAAAATTTATTATTCTCGTAATAAGTTTCTCCACCATGCCTATCGGTGTGAAGTTCACCTATGCCCTATGTTTCAGCTCATGTCTCCCCAGACTTCAAGGACCAACCAACAAGTAAACCTAATACCATCTATGACATAAACGTGTAACAATGTCTTTGGAACATTCGGCAGACCCGGTACCTATAAATAAAATTAAAATCAAAGCATCATCTAACAACTTATTAAAAGTACGACACTTTATTAATAATTACTAAATGAATTTAAATCTTAAAAAAAGGGACTCTAATTATTAGGCGAATTATAGGAATAGATTTAATAACTATAAAAATGGTTTTAACTTTTCAAGCAAGAAGTTATTACGAACTGTGTGATTTTAGCGATGGGAAAAAAATTGAAAGATTAATATTTTAACTATAATGATTTTCTCAATGTGAAATTTTATAATAATAATAATAATAATAATAATAATAATAATAATAATACGAAATAATAATAATAATAATAAAATAATGAATAATAATAAAATAATAATAAATAAGTAATAATAATAATATAAATAATAATAATAGATAATAATTTCAATAATATAATTTAATCAAATAATAATATAAATAATAATATCTAATAATATAATATAATAATGAATAATATAAATAAAATAATAATAATAAAATAATAATAATAATATAATAATAATGAATAATAATAATAATAATAATAATAATAATAATAATAATGTTTGCTCTAATAATATTGAAGCTATCCCATCTGAAGCAAATAGTAGATAAAATTACGGTATCGTACATGCGCAGTATTTAGGTGTGCATTGTAAATTTGAGAATTTAATGATGACTATATTTTAGATTTAAGTGTAGAGGGTATAAAAAAGATCATTTTTAAATGTTAACTGTATAAATTTTAAGAATGTGGAAAAATTCTCTTTGCATTATTTTAAAAATAAAGGTATTTTAGATTCCAGTTGTAAGTGTACCCATCCAACGCTCGCTTCTTCTGAAAAAATATTAATAGGTAACTCTAAGAAAGATTCAGTTGCCATCGAAAATATTGCATAACTTCATGGAGTAAAGAGATTGAAAAAGAGTTTTTTTTAATTTATTAGATAGAAAAACAAAAAATTATTCATTTTATATACAGGGTATGTTCTTAATATACTGGAGGCTGTGGAATTAGATCATTAAATCATGTTATATGAACGTTGAAGGCTGCGAATGACGGTCATGGTCGTTTGGTGAGAGAAGATGGGATCATGTTGGGCTAAAGAGAATTTATACGGTGAACCTCTATATAGCAAATATGAAATTAAATATCTTTGGAACCTTCTTTATGAGGGAGAATGAATTTTTATTAGACTTGAAATATAATTTTCTGTTAGATCAGACCATTAAATCAAGTATTTCTATTGAAAATGATGTATTTGAAATTTAAAAAAATTTTCTCGGCTCTATATTATTAACTCTCTCGTTTTTTAAAATTTACTTGCTCTCTTACGACTTTTCTATTGTCAATTGCTTTATTACAATTATAGAAATTTATTCATTGAAACCTTTAATAATAAGAGATGGAATTACATATTCAATAATTATAAAAATAAAAATGCGGTAATGAGCCTTGTTCTTACGAGATTAATGACGTCACGATTCCCACCAGACCGTAGGAAGGTGGCAGAGTTGACAACTCTCTCGTGCTCTCTCACGTCCCCCCCCCGCCTCTCTCTTCTCTCTCTCTCTCTCTCTCTCTCTCTCTCTCTCTCTCTCTCTCTCTCTCCCTCCTCGTCTCTCTACTCACTCGGAGACTTGTGTTTCAAAATCCTAAAGTCGTGTAGGGCTGACTGAAATTTGTCTGTATCAAAGAGCCAATTCTTTTTCAACAGCGTAGTGGCGCTGAGAACGTGGGTCATTGATCAAAGTATGCGTCAGTGAATGGAGAAGTATATGAAGTTAAAAAGTTGTGCAAATTCTAATAGAGTGAATACTGAAGCGAACTAATATGCGTAAAAGAGAGAGATAATAGTAATTGTGTCGATATTAAAAAGGTAAACGTGACGACTATCGTGATGCCTTTTTCGGGTTTCATGTTTCCTTAACCAAAGAGTCAGGCATAATGTATCCAACCTCTGTGTGAACTCGACTTTAAATCCAATCCTCAGTGTTCTGAATATAAGTTCTAGGTACTCGCCGCCAGTCGACTCCAAAATTAGGGATATTATTTTCCAATTACAAGACTGCAAATTTTTTCTAAATTCGATTTAATCCAAGCACATTATAATATTCTGGTAGATGAGGCTACTCAAAAACTTCACAATCACATGTCCTCTAAGCAGTTGCAGCTTTAATTTTTTGATGCAGGGAAACAAAAACTACTAGTTGTTACCAAATATGTATGTCGATTTTGTTAAAAAGCATAAAAGGTTTTTACATTTAACTAAGCGACATCTTGATAGCAACGGCAACAATAGAGGAATACGCCGCTATTTTACGGAAAGTTTTAGCGAGATTACAATACATGTACGTCAATTAAATTTAAAAAAATGTTCAATCGCAATGAGAGAGTTAATTTTTTTAGGATTTCATATAAATGAAAAAATAATATCACATAATAGAGATAAAATACAAATAATATTGCAAGTTGCAACACCGGGTAATATAAGATAACCACACGCTTTTTTTGGAATGTTGAATTTCTTTCGTGGTAACGTGGTAGGTTCAGAGAACATTTTGCGTCCCTTAGCAAATCTTTTAAAACAGAAGCCACATTCCACCAGGATTATCGTGTGGAACAGTCTGACTGAACGTGTTTTCTTTTATGCAAAGCTCGCAGTAGCTCGAGCTTCATTTTTATTGTTCACAAATGAAGAAAAGTAATTGTTTTTATTTGAAAGTTGGCGATTTTGCGATATCTAGTGTTTCGATGAATAATTCAGAAACTAACAAAGTGTATTCTCTTTTTAGAGTGACTCGGAAAAAGAACTTAATATAATAATGAAAGAATTTTTCTTTATAGCTAAAAGTCTGGAGAAATATGAGTATTTAATCTCTAATAGGAAAATGATCGTCTGTACGAGTAATAGCGTTGTCGAAACTAGGTGAAAACATGCAATATTTGTAATTTTCATACTGTCCTGGAATTACGTTTATTGAACTTCATTGAAAGAAATTAGTCAATATGAATCAACAGGAGAACATAAGTAGGAAAGTGAAGTCGACAGAGAATTAAAATTTCTAAGCTAGTTCTCCTTAACATCCTTTATGACCGATAGCGAGTCTATTTCAATAAACACTGTGACTCAAACCAGACCCGAAGCTCCTACATCAAAGGGGGAGGAGTCTGAAAGGAGGTCTCAATCCTTTGGAGCTAGAGTGGCAAATTTCTATTTCGGTTCCCAGCTCCAAGTCAGTTAACGATATAGAGGTTAGAGAAAGAAATGAATTTAAGATTTTTGAAAGAGTGAAAATAGAAAACGAAAATATTATTAATTATAATAAAAAGGATTTAGCAATAATTATTTTATAAATTTTATCGCTTATCTTGATGAAAATATAAAGGCGATTATCGAAAAAGGTTAACAAGGAAATAAATTTCTCGGATATAAGTGCCGAACAGGACTCTGATGATAATATTAGAGATCTTTTGCGTGGAAGGGTAATTTAAAGCTGTCCATAAAGAGTTCATCTATAAAGATAGAGTGACAATACTGGTGGTTGATATATCGACTAAAATCGCTCGTATAATCGCTAATGAAAATTTAATCAACGAATCAATAGCTAAATTTCACTCTTGAAATCATTTAGGAATAAAGCAGGCCTTAATAACCATGAAAAAAGATTTCGTGTTTAAATATATGCATGCCCTCATGAAAGAATATATTAAACGTTGCGCTGCCTCTCAAAAAAACAGCAAAAGAATCATTAATCCGAATTCTTGCCTATATAGAGAGGTTTCCGAAAAATTCCAGGCTCTCCACGTTGACTTTGTGAGTAAACAGTATTGTAAAGGTTTTAAGTATATTTTGAATTTTATTGATAGATTCAGCAAATATCCTTTTGAAATAGCGCTGAAAGAGGCTACTTCAGAGACTGTAATTCATATTTTAATAAACCAGGTGTTTCCGTTCGGTGGGGTGATCAAAAAACTCGTATTAGACCTCAGGGATCAATTAGTTTCAAAGCTGTTTAATGAAATATGTAACCTGCTTATTACCGATCGTGTCAACACTTCAAGCTATGCGATTTTTTAAACGGATTCTGTAAGCGGTTAAACGGAATGCTAATATCTAGCTTATGCTGCATGATTAATGATAGCGATAAAAATAGATTGGAATGCCTGTAAATTTTACCGTGGGCTTTATGCTGACGTAGCTAATCCTGCGTTATTAATGTTTTGGCGAAAATCAATTCGTGCCAGGTAGCTTATTGCCTAATGAACCTCTTAAACAGGCGGTAGATCATAACGATTATTTAAAGAAGCTAACGACTTTATTGCGTCAACACCTCTAGTCTCACAATGTTTACAAAAGCAAAAATATTATTGAACCAAAGGACTTGAAAAGGGATAAGGATAAATTTGTTCTGATTAGAAACAATGTAATTTAAGCAAATTAGAAGAGAGATACTCCGTCTTTATAGAGTAACATGATTCAGTTAAAACAACGTCTACATAATAAAAAAAGGAAAACAAGATGTAGAATTACCTTCGTACTGTGAAAGTGTATCATAATCTCTCAATTATAGGAAAAAGTAACAAAAAATTCCCAAAAAAAAGAATAATGATTTTCTTTTCCAGAGGAGTTAAAATTATTATTATAATGAGATGTTCTAAATGTAAAATTTAAATTAAATTTAAAGCTTAAAAGAGTGTTAAAAATTAGTGGTAATCTTACCCTATCTCTCAAAGTAAAAAAAAATCTTTAATTTTTACTTCCCTGCAAATGATTGAAATTAGTCTTAAGGAACTGGGATGGGGAACTTAATTTTTATCAACATTTAAGGGGCAATTCCCCCTTACTTATATATTACATGTATACCTGATAGTTACTACTATAAACCAATTAGAGTTTAAACGGAAATTTCCCTTTTGTAAATAAATAACTTTTATAAGTAAAGTAAGTCTCCCAAAGAGTTCTTTTCAATTTGTTAAGGCCAATAACAGCCCTAGTGGCTTGATGACTGGTTCTATCTCAGTCATGGGAGAACTGAGGGTTGAATCAGATCGTCTTAGATATAAGAAGAGGAAGCAGTGCCAAATTTTGACTATGACCAAAAGCTGGTTTGAATCCAATAAAAGGACTAAATTCATTGTAATAAATCATTAGCAGTTATTAGGTATTAATGAATAGTGATCATATGAAGTGTATTATTCATATTACGTGCTTTTGTTTAATAAATAAAAAATTGAGGACTCTTTCAATTGTTTTTCTTTATGTAAATTACCGAATTCCTAAATTTACACACGCACACGTTATATATATATATATATATATATATATATATATATTATAGTATATAATATATATATATAGTATTATCACTATAATAGTATATATATATAGTAGTATATATATATAGATATGTATTATAGTAATAGTATAATATAATATAATATATATATAGTATATCAATATATACTTATATAGATTATATATAATATATATATATATTTCACTTGCCCCTCTTGGGTTCCTTGGGTACCGTCTCTGGGATTTCTTCAGGTCTATGTTGTTTCTCTGTGTTTTCTCTCGTCCGTCGTTTATTTTTTGCTGTCCCTCGTTCTATTTAGGTCCTTTATGTTCTCTATATATATTAGATATATGATATATATTTTATATAATATGATTTATATATATACTTCTATAATAGTTATATATTATTATTATATATAGATATTATATAGTATATATGATATATATTATATATATATATTATTATCAAAGAGGCAATCCCGTTTCCTCGCCAATCTTTTTAAAGACCATAAAAAAAGGTTGAATAAAACATAAAACGTCTTCAGTTGTACGGAGGAGGATCATTGGCTTGGGATCTTTTTAATGGAGGATAAGCGGTTTCTTAGGGACAGTCAAGTGGCCCTAAGAATTCCCTTAAAGATTCTCACATAGAATTTTTAAGCCTCATACAAACACACCTATACTACATACACACGAATCGTAAGTTTCATGCAAAAGATTAAATTAATATATTATAATAATGAATATATTTATAATATATATATATATTAAATTATATATATATATATAGTATATATCTAGTATTTGATCTATAGGATATCATTATATATATATTACTTTATATATATAACTATATATTATATATAATATATATAATTATATATCTAGTATATATATAATAATATATAGTATATATATATAGATATATATATAATATATATATATATATATATATATATTAGACGAAAAGGGTATATTTACGCCGCAACGCCTACATTTAACAATTTTTATGTCATGACGTTTTCGACTCTGCAAGATCTCATCACAAAGGAACTTGCAGCTCAAATGAATACGATATATATAACAGCTATAGTTAATAATCATAAATATAATTATAATAATAATATACATAATATATAAATATTTAAATAATATAGATAATAATACTATAATATATAAAATATATGATAATATAGCATAAATAATAATTTATTAAGCAAGAGCAAATGTTGCAAACAGTGATAATACAGTGGTGCTGCAAAATACATGTACTGAGCACTTGCAAAGACTAGAAAACTTTTAATTTAAGAAATGGGGAAAGTTTAAAGGCTTGAATTTCAGAACATACATGTATTTAAAGTAACTGTTCGCCAACTGTCTCAAAATGATGAACCCCATTGTCCCAGACACAGCTTATAACGCTAATCGGCAATGGAGGCAAACAATAGTAAAGAGTTCATTATTGGAAGGCGCTGACATTTCTTTCTCGATTCCATATTTCAATGCATCTTATCGTTCTTGGTTTTTGGCGATAAAACCTGTCTTGAGGTTCCCCATAATATACGTAAGTCCATGGCGTAGATCTAGGGATCGCGGAAGCGGTATTCAATACTACCCTCTTCTCACTGTCCATTGTTGGAATGCTGCGAGCCGAGGCGCAGTTTTACATCGCGATGGTAAGTGGGGAGGTGCTCTCAGTTCTTGGCAGAAAGTAAAAGATACGTCGTTATCGAGCAAACATATTCGTCAATGTGTGACCCGACGACTCTGCAGGCAAGGTTAGTATCTGAAACGCCCCCATCGCAGCTTCCGTTAAAAAAACGATCCTATGAATTGCTAGCTGAATTTGCTGAGAATTCCACACTACAACACGTTTACCCTTGTAGGTTATAAAATGATGTTCAGTTTAAACAGGGGATTTACAGACGCACGTGAGGTCAATTGATGGCGATTAAATGAGGTCACTTTTAATTTACAATGGTGGCCTTCGCTCCAGACAAATTTGTGTGGAAACACTGCATTCTTTCTGCACATTTAGCCCAGGTTCAGAGTTCATCCAAATTGAAGTTCCAGTCCGGATGTCTTCATTGCGAACATCGGAGTAATCCTTGTATGTAGCATTTGCAGCGTAAACGTTCAAATGCGATGGACGCTTATCTTTTGTGAGATGTGATCGTTCTCCCACCGTTTGTTCATAGAAGTTTCTGCGGGATTCGGATGAGGTCGTGCAATCCTGTCTCTTCCTTTTGCAGGGTTGTGGCTGTCATCTCGGTCATCCGACGTTGTCTTGTTGACGTTGTGAGCCTTCCATCGTGCTTAAATTTCTTGACTCTGATGCTCGGCAGATTGTTCGCGGTTCTTAGTGCGGCGTTAATCGAACTCTTCTGAACGTTCTTCTGCACTTTCCATGGCGTTCCGTGGTCCAATAGCAATTTAGAGGACAAACTTCTTTTCAAAGCTAATGAGTCTCTGCCATTGTGCTGATTACCGTAGTTCTACACCTGAAAAACAAAAAGCAGTCAATGTTTTAGTACATTTTTTTGAGACATCCTGTATATAATTTGCTAAAGATACAACAAAGGAAACTTATGTTAAAGTATACTGAAGAGAAACGGAAATTAAAGTTTAACGTTAGGTTAGCTGGTTGTAACATTGCATTTATTGTGTGTAAATAGCCAGGTGAATGTAAAAAATTAACAATCATAAGGGGTGTGAAGAGAGTTGAGTTTAATAGAGGTGTAATTGTTTAGCGTATAATGATGTGTCTGAAAATTATGTATCTATTTTGTTGTGTTTTGGTGAAAAACCAAAGTTTTTCGTTTGTATTGAAGTGCGACATCTCAGAGAGTGTAAAGGGATGACAGAAGGGGGTTTGAATGACAAAGCTGTATGGTATGTTCTTGTTCAGGCTGATGCCCATGTCTGCACATCACAAGTTCGATAGCGCGATTGTGGCATATAGACGTCTTGTGAACACAAAGAACAATATATTTACAGACAACACGGGACTGTACCAGTGTGGAGAGAGAGAGAGAGAGAGAGAGAGAGAGAGAGAGTAGAGGAGAGAGAGAGAGAGACGAGCAGAGAGAGGAGGAGAGAGAGAGAGAGAGAAGAGGATCGAGAGAGAGAAGAGAGTCTTTAAATTTAAAAGAAGGGTACCAATAGTGAATAGTTGGTGAATGATGATCGGACTAGTAGGAGGGAAGAGAGCGTCAGATCAATATCGATATAATGTCACTGACCATCTGAGAGCAAGAGGGGCCAATATAAGGATATTTAAAATTTGTAAGTTTTTTTTTTTGAGCTGATAGGACTTGTGGTGGTTGGTAAGTGATATTTGTCTAAATATGAGACATAATCCTGTTTAGAGATGATTATATAAGAAATCGATTGTGTTTTGACAAAATTCACAGAAATTATCACAATGCTCAGTATGGAATGATGGAATAATTGAAGACAGTGTGCATAAGCTTTTGCAATGATAGTTTAAATAACTTTTAAACTTAAAAAACCATAGTATATATATTATATATGAGTTATATATCTATATATAATCTAATCATATATCTATATTTACATATACATTATATATATAGTAATATTATAAT
>JABUQX010095447.1:7500-15000 GCA_015478945.1 Trachelipus rathkii
GGTTAGTAATTTTCTGTTGTTTATTTATGGGACTTCAAGTCCCCATAACAATATATATATATATATATATATATATATATATATATATATATATATATATATATATATATATATATATTATATAATATATATTATATATATATATATTATATATATATAATATATATATATATATATATAATATATATTAATATATATATATATATATATATAATATTAAATATATATATATATATATATATTATATATATATATATTATATATAATATATAATATATATTAGTATATTATAATATTATATATATATATATACTATATTAAATATATTATATATATATCCCACAGATTCAGTTCGCCTTCTTGAGGTAAGGGGTAAGAGCTCCAGCGACGCTGGAGAAGCCCGATCGCCGATGCGACTCTTAGGAACTGAAATCCTACCCTATCAGGTGAAACACTTGGTTGTCAAGGGCAACGACTTGCTCTCCTCGGGCGGGGGGGAAACGCTGGTCTCCTCCTCACGGGACCTAAAGGGAAAACCCTTACTCAACCGAAAAATAACTGTTCAAAAAGAGTAATCAATGGTGTTTCACCATCATCATCCGACTCTACACAGAACAAATTCTCGTATACCCGACCTTAATAGCATAATCATTCTCTTATGCTGTGCCACATCATCTCATTCAATCAATTGTAACCTTAACTAAAACAAAATTTGTCTTTCTCTTGACCTAGACATAATAAATGTAATACTATTCATGGGCCTCAACTTGTACCAAAATATAGAAGGCCCACTCCGTTCTACAATTTATTTAACTTTCATAACATGTACATCTTATTTGTGTAGATTGTTCTGTACTTTTTATTTTTTTCTGTTATATTTGTATTATTTATTTTGTGTTTTAAATCTCATACCCCCAGCAATAAAAATCTCCCGCAAGCCAAAACAACTAAGACCAATCTCCTCCAACATGCTCACATCTTTATCTCCCTACACCTGGATAAAAAAAATAACTTAATAAACATCGCACCACTATGCTTAAAAAATCCGGGGATATTTATCCAAACCTTGGCCCACCAAAATTTATCTGTCCCATCTGCAATAAACACATCACAAGAAACCAACCATCTATAGAATGTTCCAACTGCAAAAAATGGATCCACAAAAACAAATGATCCCCTTTCACGATTTTATATCAGCAAAACCACTCTTTGTCCTGCTTCATTTGCACCCCTCCAACTACCACCCACCCGCCCAACAATTTTAAGCACCAACAACTTTACTATAAAAATCCTAAAATTAACATAAACGGTTTATACAACAAACATTCCAAAATCTCAGCCTTTCTTTTCAAGCATAGCATCGACATAGCCCTGATACAGGAAACCTAGAAACCATAAAACACCCAAAAACACCTTTCTGTGAATATGACTCAATCTACTCTAACTCACAACCAGAAAATCATACACTATTAACACTAATCAAAAGAAAATCCTACCACAACACCACAACTGAAACTATCAACCTACTAAATGACTCAATCCTTAATATCCAATCATTTACTATCCTCATCAATAACATCTCTCACAACATAATAATCATATACATCCTCCATCCCACATCTCAATACTGCCCAAACAATTACAAACCAAACTTAAACCCAATCAATACAATAAATAACACATTAATAGGAGGCGACATCAATGCCCACCATACCGTCTGGTACAGAGCATATCCTTCTGACAACCGAGGAATCCACATATCCAACGAGCTTGATTCATAAACATTTTAAACTACAAAAACCATTCAACTCGAATCCCTCCCCAAACAAACCAAACTAAGACATCCCTGACATTACTTTCTCCTCTCCATCGCTTTTTACCAGCACCACATGGAATACAGAAATTGATCTCCCATCAGACCACATCCCAATAATAATAACTTTTCAAACAAAAATAGTTAAACCCAAAATAACATCAACTTTCACAAATTACAAAAAAAAAAAAAAAAAAAAAAAAACTGGCAGAATTTAACCCAACACATTGAACCCCACCTCCCTCCACCAGCAAACAACAACAACCCCCACTCTCTTCATAAAGCCAAAGATAACCTCACCAAAGTAATCCAACAAAGCCTCAAATCTTTACATACCAAAAGTCCACAGAAAACATTACAACCTTTCACTAACACCTGAAATCAGTAACTTAATAAAACTAAGAAACATTAATTGACAACCACAAACATATACCCCAGATCTGACCATACAAATAAACTCCTTAAATACTCAATCTCCAATCTCGTGTCCACTCATAAAACAGAAAAATTTAAGAAACGCTTAGTAGAAAACATGGGCAGAACTGAAGAGAGAAGAACGTGGAAAATAAAAAAACGCTTCCACAAGTCTCAGAACAACGCCCCACCCACACATGAAGCTTTAAGAGGACACACGAATTCCCTCCCTTCCCCCAAACAGCATTGCAACATCCTCGCACAACACTATTCCAATATAAACCCACACATGCAAATAATAGAAGAATAATACGCAAACTCAAATCAACACAACTAGAGCCAATCCTAACCCCCATTCTCTACACAAGAAATGAATAAACTTATTAAAACCCTAAAAAATTCAACTACTACTGGGCCCGACAACATTTCTAATCTACACATAAAACACTTTGAACCATCTACTATATCATTCATCACATATATCTTCAATAAATCCTGGTCTCTCAACTATATCCCCTTACACTGGAAAAAGCAATCATACCTAAATTAAAACCTAGAAAAGATCCCAACCTCCCGTCTTCATACCGAACCATATCCCTCCTCTCCTCTTTGTGCAAACTAATGGAGAAAATCATACCTACCAAAATTCAAACTACGTTCCACAACCCCAATCATTAGCACGGTTTTAAAATATCTCCCTCTACCTCAACAGCCTTAACTAATATCACACAAAACATCATAAATGGATTAAACAAAACACCCTCCCACAGAATACTCCTGGCTATAGACATTAGTAAAGCCTTTGACACAATACCCAGACACATTCTCATTCAAAAAATTCTAAATTCTCCCTTCCATAACAATTACAAAAAATGGCTATCCAATTTTATATCGGGACGCACAGCTTAATTATCCAGCAAACACCAAAACTCAAAAACGGTAAAATTAAAAAATGGAGTCCTTCAGGGAGCCATCCTATTCCATTCCTGTTCAACCTATTTACAGCTGATATCCCTACCCCCCAAACTCCCAATTCAAAAATAATAACATATGCAGATGACATAACTATAACCATATCAGACCCCTCAGTACCCACTGCCACAAACCTCGCTCAGACTTACTAAAATCACCTAGAAGCTTGGTTATCATCCAACAGAATGTCGGTCTCTGCCGAGAAATCATCTATCACCTTGATCACCACGGACAGACACCAATTATCCCTCCACCCACAAGTAACAATAAATAACTCCATCATTCCCCTAAACAAAACACCCAAAATACTAGAAATAACCTTCGACACCCACTTCACCTTTACACCACACATTCAAAACATCATAAGTACAGCAAGTAAAAAATTAAATGTTCTCCGAACCTTATCTAAACTCAACTTCTCTAAAGAAACAACCACACTGTCAACAACATTCAAACAATTCTCAAAAACTACAATCAACTATGGATCAACAGTCTGGTATCCTCTAACTTCCCCTACTAATAGAAATAAACTACAAAGAACACTAAACACTACAATAAAAGATTGCCTAAAAATCACATCTATTCAGAACTTGCATGAGGAAACAAAAATTCTACCAATTTTAGACCATCTTGATATGATACCAACCCAATTCTACGCCAAGACACTAGACCCCTCTCACCCATGTCATAACTACTTACAAGAACACAGAGTACATCGTCTAAGATCCCCTCCCTCTTCTGCAGCCCTTTATTATGCCGAACTATTTAAAACCATACACCCTCCCCCAAATAACACTCCCGTATCAAAACATATTCATACACATTTCACGCAACGATACCTCAACAACTGCCCAACAAGTAGCCTCATAAACTACCTCCCTCCCGAAATATCTCCTACACAAAGCACACTCCCACGAAATATGCAAAATTTCAATTTATAGATTAAGATCCATGCATCATCGGGATCTTCAAGAATACAAACATAGGTTTCGACCTCAAGAAACTCCATCCCCATTCTGCAGAAGATGCTTAACAGAGTCTGAAACTGCCCAACACCTCCTATTGAGGTGTCTAATTCAAACTACCTACAGAACAAAATATCAGATCAATTCCCAAAGAAAGAGACCTGTGGCTCCGCCCGGTGGAGATTGCTAGGTTTCATTTCAGGAAATAGCTTGGTCCCCCTCCAAATAAGGGGAGCCCAGGGGCAATGAATATATATATATATATATATATATATATATATATATATATATATATATATATATAATATATATATATATATATATATATATATATATGTATATATATATAACCATATATATATATATGCCTGCCTGCTGCTCATAATAATATATATATATATATATGTAATAATATATATATATATATATATATATATATATATATATATATATATAACTATATCTCAATATAATAATAACAATAATATATATATATATACATATATATATATATATAATATATATATATATATATATATAATATATATATATCTTAATAATATATATATATATATATATATATATATATATATAAAAATATACTAGATGAATATATATATATATATATATATATATATATATATATATATATAATAATAATAATATAATAATATATATATATAATAATAATAATAATAATATATATAACAATATAATATATATATATATATAAAAACGGCTACGGAGCCGGCAAATTTTTTTACGGCTCCGACTCCGACTCCGACTCCGACTTCGTCATTTTAAAATTACCAGGCTCCGACTGCAGCTCCGGCTCCGGCTCCGGCTCCGGCTCCAGCATTTTATAATTACCCGGCTCCGGATCCTGCTCCAGCTCCTAGTTATAATTCCTAATCCATTTACACTTATGAAATCATTAAATCTCTGTTGCAAAAATTTTTTTGGTATGATGAAATTGAATGTTTGTTAATGACATCTTTATTAACATAGAATTAAAAACTTAGAAAATATTTTCGTAACATAATTTTATTAAAAAGTTTTTTTTTAACGGAAAAATTATATTTCAGTTTCATTCTAAATTTTAAAATAATACCTTTTTGAACTGTGAGCTGTCTGAGCATATGTAATATAATTTTATTCAAAACAGATTTTTTATTTAAAAAAAATTATTATAATTCACTTTCTTTCTAAATTTTAAAATAATTTCTCTTTGAACTGCCTTTTATGTAATATAAATTTATTTAATACAATTATTCTTAAAAATAAAACTTCTTCAATAAAATCCTCTTTTAATGATGTTCTTAGATCCGATTTTATTATTTTTGAAGCAGAAAATAATCTCAAAACATTCAATTGACTAGGAGGCAAAGCTGTAATTGTTTAAGCTGCATCTTACTAAATTTTAGGATAGCTAGGATTTGCTCTTTATCTGTTAACTTTCATTTATGGTCAATTTTCATTATTTCATCTAATGCCTTATGGAATTCTACTTTGTATTTTTCTAGAGAATTTTTAGGTTGAAGGTCTTTTACTAGTAGATTGTCATTTTCAATCGTTTTTCTGCATGCTTCAATTGGCCCCATTGTTTATCAAATTTTACTTCTTTATTTGACAAGGTACCACAGGAGGATTCCTGAAACTGCTGAACTTTCTGACTCCGTCCCAGATTTCTGTTCGATAGTGTTATTAATTTTTAGTCCTAGTTCACAAAGAGGATTAATAGCTTTTAATATCAGATCTTCAGTTCTGAGAAAGATTCTGAACCGTGGATCAACTTTGATGGCCGACAAAAATATTTTATTTTCATTTAACATTCTTTCCCTTCTTTCCATGTCATTTTCTAAAATCCCTTTTCTATAAAAATTTTCCTGCAGTCAAGTCTTCTGATTGAGTATTTTTTGTTGTAAGTTAATAATTCTTTGAAGGTTTCGATTTGTTCCCACTGACTATCAGAGAGAAAAAGTTCAGGAGTACAGGCAGCCATCATACTAATGTAGTCTTTAAGTTGAAGAAGCCTTTCGAGCATAAGACATGTACTTCCCCACCTTGTCACTTTATCTAAGATTGCCACTTTTCCAGCTTGGCACTTTAGAACTTTTATTAATTTTGGTGTATGTCCTGATTTTGATATTTGTCTCGTGTCCAATGTTATCGTCATCGGAACATAGTCTTTTCATATCGAGTTCATTCTGAAAACAATTATTACTTCTTCGTTTTTACATTCAATAAAATCAGTATCACATTTACCAGCCTCCTGTTCCTCATCCTCAATATCCTTATTTAATTTTTAATCGTACTGATCATGTTTGATGCTTTATCCGTAACTAAGCTAATTACTTGCCTCTTATTATTTCGATTTTTTTTTAAAACGTCAATAACAAATTCTTGGATATATTCGCTGAAATGTTGCAATTTGGTATCTTTTGCTGCTAACGTTTTAGTAATATTGATTTTATCTCCGTCCAAGTATCTAATACTAATAACAAAATAATTTAGTTTTGCCCTTGTTTCAAGCATCCAATTTTAAATAAACGAAGCTTCCCTTTAAGCAATTTTTAAGCTTACTTTTTTTTGCTTATCCGCTTCTTCTAGAACTATTTTACGAATATTTTCCCGGTCTAAAGGGACTTACAGTTTCGAAGCCAAGTCTCCACATAGTGTTTTAAATTCTGGTCTTGCAAAAAAAATAATGGGTAACCATCTTTAACAACCATTATAATTAATTGTTTTTCGAATTTTTCCCTTAACATGGACAACTAGATTTTGACAATTGAAAAACTGTCCACTTTATTCAGAGTTTTTGAAAATAAAGGTTTATCTTGAACATCTTTTGCTTCACCTTTCTTTTAACAATTGCAGCAATGTCTGGATGAGAGCGTTTTAAATGTCCCATTAATTTAAAAGATCCAGTAGATGTGTTGTGGCACCCATGAGTAACGGGCGGTTCGATAAACTTCTTTTATGCACCTTTCTTCTCGTCTCTGCCAAACTCACATTCCTCTCCTTCAGGCATTCCTTTACTGATTCAATCCACTTTTCTTCGGTCTTTCAACCGGTAGATTTCCAGCACACTCGCCACTATATATATCCGCTTAACCAACTGACTATCATCCATCCTTTCCACATGACCAAACCATTTCAATGTACTTTCATTTATTCTCTCATTACTCATTTCTTCACAATCCACAACTCCCTAATGCGTTCATTCCTCATTTTATCAATTCTTCCCACACATAACATGCCCATAAGATTGACCATCTGAATACATTGTACTTTAGATCTATACCTCTTATTCCAGACCATAGTTTCAATACAATA
>JABUQX010095447.1:20000-37032 GCA_015478945.1 Trachelipus rathkii
TGCCCTTGCCCAACGTCGCGAGCTAGCGAGCACTGGCGAAGCGGAGTGAGGCAAAGCAAAAAATGCACGGGCGTAGCCCGTGCTCAATGGAAAAGCTGCTCCGTTAGGAGCAAGAGATGCAGTAGCATCGTTGCTTGTTATTTTTAAAAATTCTAAATGGTTTTTAGATACAGAAATTTATTTAAGAGAGGTGTCGAACTAAAAAATTCATTCCAGTTAAAATTGTAATTCCAGGTTGGCTTAGGAGTTAAAAAGTTTTATTTATAATTATAGAAAATCTATTTTTCATATTCTCAACCTCAAGCTCATTCTCATTTTACTCAGTCAAATAAATGGAATCGAAGCCGGGCCGGAGCTGGTGCGGGTGCGGGTGCGGAGCCGGAGCCAGATCCTGAATATAAATTTTTTCAAATAATAATTTTTAGATGAAAATTTTATTGCCAGAAAACGTACTAAACAATTTTTCAAATGGTGCAGAATCCTAAGTCGGATCCGGATCCGGATCGGAGTCGAAACCAGAGCCGGTGTCGGAGCCGGGGCCGGAGCGGAGCCAGAGCCAGAGTATGAAATTTTTCAAAAATATTTTTAGGTGAAGAATTTATTGACAGAAGTCGTGCTGAACGGTTATCAAATAGTGTAGAAACCTTGGTCGGATCCGGGCAGAAACCGAAGTCATAACCGGATCCGGGCCGGATCCGGAGCCGGATCCGGATCCGGGTCCGACTTGTATGAATTTTTTTCGGGGAAATATTTTTTGGTGAAAAATTTATTGTCTGAAGACGTGCCGAACAATTTTCAAATGAGTGCAGAAACCTTGGCGGATCGTAGCCAGAAGCCGAAGTCAGAGCGTTGGATCCGGATCGGATCCGGATCCTAGGTATGAATTTTCTTCAGAAAATATTTTTAGGCTAAAAAGTCTTATTTCAAGAAGACATGCTGAGCAATGTTCAAATAGTGTAGAAACATTAGTCGGATCCGGAGCCGAAGCCGAAACCAGAAGTCGTATCGGAGCCGGATCCGGGCCGGATCCTGGGTAAATTTTTTCGGAAATATTTTTTGGTGAAAATTTATTGTCAGAAGTCGTGCTGAACAGTTATCAAATAGTGTAGAAACATTTGATCCGGAGCAGAAACCGAAGTCATAACCGGATCCGGGGCCGGATTCGTATCCTTGGTATGAATTTTTTCGGGAAATATTTTTGGTGAAAAATTTATTGTCTGAAGACGTGCCGAACAATTTTCAAAATAGTGAAGAAACCTTAGTCGAATCGGAGCTGAAGCTGAAGTCGGAGCAGATCCGGATCCGGATCCCAGATCGGATCCGGATCTGGGTATGGAGATTTCTTCAGAAAATATATTTTGAGTGAAAAATTTATTGTCAGAGAAGACGAGCTGAACAATGTTCAAATAGTCTAGAAGCATTTAGTCGGATCCGGAGCCATATCCGGAGCCGGAGCCAGATGAGACTGATCCTGGGTATGAATTTTTCAGGAAATATTTTTGGGTGAAAAATTTATGTCCGAAGACGTGCCGAACAATTTCAAATAGTGCAGAAACCTTAGTCGGATCCGGGACGAAGCTGAAGTCAGACAGTCGGATTGAATCGGATCCTGGGTACATGAATTTTTGCTTCAGAAAATATTTTTTAGGTGAAAAATTTATTTCAAGAAGACGTGCTGAGAAATGTTCAAATGGTGTAGAAACATTAGTCGGATCGGGAGCCGAAGCCGAAGTCATCCGGAGCCGTATCGAACCGGATCCTGGGTATGAATTTTTTTCGGAAATATTTTTTGGGTGAAAATTTATTGTCAAAGATGTGCTGAAGAATTTTCAAATAGTGCAGAAACCTTAGTCGAGATCCGGAGCCAGGCTGATCAGGCGGATCGAATCGGATCCGGATCGAACCCTGGGTATGGTACTAGCTGAAAATCTTTTAGGTGAAAAGTTTATTTCAAAGAAGACGTGCTGAGCAATGTTCAAATAGTGTAAAAACATTAGTCGGATCCGGGCGGAAGCCAAAGCCGTATCCGGAGCCGGATCCTAGGTATAATTTTTTTTTCATGAAATTTTTTGGTGAAAAACTTTGTCAGAAGGCGTGCCGAACAATTTTCAAATAGTGCAGAAACCTTAGTCAGATCGGGAGCCGAAGTCGGGCGGAGCCGGATCCGGATCCTGGGTATGAGTTTTTCTTCAGAAAATATTTTTGATTTGAAAATTTATTTCAAGAAGACGTGCGGAGCAATGTTCAAATAGCCTAGAAACATTAGTCGGATCGGGAGCCGAAGCCGAGCCGTATCCAGACCGGATCCTGGGTATGAATTTTTCGGGGAAATATTTTTTTGGGTGAAAAATTTATTGTCAGAAGACGTGCCGAACTATTTCAGTGGTGCAGAAACCTTAGTCGTATCCGGGCCGAGAAGTCGAATCGAAGTCGAAAGCCGGATCGAATACGGATCGGATCTAGGGTATGAATTTTTTCAAAAATATTTTTAGGTGAAAAATTTAATAGAGAAGACGTGCTGAACAATTTTAAATAGTGTAGAAGCATTAGTCGGATCCGGAGCTTCCGGAGCCTGATCCTGAGTATGAATTTTTTTGGGGGAAATATTTTTGGTAAAAATTTATTGTCCGAAGACGTGCCGAACAATTTTCAAATAGTGCAGAAACCTTAGTCGGATCGGAGCCGAAGCCGAAGTCCGATCTGGAGCCGATCCTTAACCGGATCCTGGGTATGAAATTTTTCGAAAATATTTTTGGGAAAAAAATTATTGCCAGGAGGAGGGCTGAAAAATTTTTAATTAGTGCAGAAACCTTAGTCGGATCCGCAGCCGAAAAGTCGAAGTCAGAACCGGATCCGGATCCGGATCCCCTGGGTATGATTTTTTTTTCAATAAATATATTTTAGGTGAAAAATATATTGTCAAAAGACTTACTGAACAATTTTCAAATAGTACAGAAACCTTAGTTGGATCCGGAGCCGGATCTGAAGCCAGAATCGGAACCGGATCCTAGGTAGGAAATTTTTCAATAAATATTTTTTAGGTGAAAATTTATTGCCAGAAGACGTGCTGAATAATTAACAAATAAGTTAGAATCTTTAGCCGGAGCCGGAGCCGAAGCCGAAGCCGAAGTCCGAGCCGGAGCCGGAGCCGGATCCTGGTATGAATTTCTTTCATTAAATACTTTTTAGGAGAAAAATATATTGTCAGAAGACGTGCTGAATGATTTTCAAATAGTGCAAATTCCTTAGTCGGATCCGGATCCGGATCCAGGATATGAATTTGACCGAAGTATGAGAATTTTTTAAAGAAAATATTTTTTAATTTGAAAAAATTATTACCAGAAGAAGACGTGCTTAACAATTTTAAAATAGTGCAGAAACCTTAGTCGGAGCCGGAGCCGGAGCCTGAGAGCCAGATTTAGATTTTGTATATAAATTTTTTCAAGAAATATTTTTAGGTGAAAATATATTACCAAAAAAGTGCTCATCAATTTTCAAATGTAGAAACCTTAGCCGGAGCCGAAGTCTGAATAAAATAATTATTTACGTTTGCGTGGGAATATATATATATATATATATATATATATATATATATATATATATATATATATATATATATATATATATATATATATATATATATATATATATATATATATATATATATATATATATATATATATATATATATATATATATATAGTCTATAAAATAGAATATCTTCAGGGAGGAGAGGCGGTAAATCTTTTTGAAATAGCCAATAAATATCCTCAACGTCATAAATGAATCATACGTCATACCTCTCAAGCCATACCACGTGGAAAAGCACAATTTCAAATGCTAATAAGCATAATAAGGATAACATAATGCTAATAAGGTGATGTCACGAATTTTAACAATTTAGAAAATAGTTTTTAGTAGATTTCAAAATTATTTATAAATTTTTTTTTTATAAAAATGAAATTTAGTATTTAATTTAATATCCGCCTTCCGAAAAGAAGGCATCTCTGAACAGTCTAATCTATTGCTTCGATATCACTGCTTTGAAACTCAGTGCTTATTTAAATCGACGAGGTGGTTGGAACACTTGCTGTGGCTACATGGCATTCTGCTTGGATGCTCTTGGGTTACAGGAGCAACCAACCAAAGTCAAGGAGCGCCGAAATGGGCACAACATGCTTGTTGCGACAAATTTGCAATAATAAGACGAAGAAAAAATTTACTCCGCGCCAGGACTCGAACCATCGACAACAGTGTCGCCGTTAGACAATGTACAGGAAGCTCTACCACTAGTCCGATCCGCCTTTCCAGAAAAGAAGACATATCGGAACAGTTTTCTAATTTACTGCTCCGATATCACTGCTTTGAAACTCCTAAGTACTTATTTAAATCGACAGGAAGGGAGAGTGGTTGGAACACCTGCTGTGGCTACATGGCATTCTGCTTGGGTGCTCCTGGGTTACGAACAACCAATAAAAGTCAAGGAGCGCCGAAATGGGCACAACATGCTTGTTTGCGACAAATTTGCAATAATAAGACGAATATAAATTTCACTTGCGCCAGGACTCGAACCATCGACAACAGCGTCGCCGTTAGACAATGTACAGGAAGCTCTGTCACTTGTCCGATCCACCTTCCCAGAAAAAGATGGCATCTCGGAACAATTTTCTTATATATTGCTTCGAAATCACTGTTTTGAAACTCAGTACTTATTTAAATGGACAGGAGGGTGGTTGGAACACCTGCTGGGGCTACATGACATTCTGCTTGGGTATTCCTGGGTAACAAGAGCAACCAATCAAAGTCAAAGAACGCCGAAATGGGCACAACA
This sequence comes from Trachelipus rathkii, assembly GCA_015478945.1. NCBI lineage: Eukaryota > Metazoa > Arthropoda > Malacostraca > Isopoda > Trachelipodidae > Trachelipus > Trachelipus rathkii. Next base: position 24,832 of record JABUQX010095447.1, read on the forward strand.
TGCTTGTTGCAACAAATTTGCAAAAATAAGACAAAGAAAAATTTCACTCGCGCCAGGACTCGAACCATCGACAACAGCGTCGCCGTTAGACAATGTCCAGGAAGCTCTACCACTAGTCCGATCCGCCTTCCCAGAAAAAGAAGGCATATCGGAACAGTTTTCTAATCTTCTGCTCCGATACCACTGCTTTGAAACTCGGTACTTTTTTTAACTCGACAGGAGGGTGGTTGGAACACCTGCTGGGGCTACATGGCCTTCTGCTTGGGTGCTCTTGGGTTACAGGAGCAACCAACCAAAGTAAAGCAACGCCGAAATGGGCATAACATACTTGTTGTGTCAAATTTGCAATAATAAGAAGAAAAAAGGCTACTAGCCATGGGACTCGAACCATCGACAACAGCGTCGCCGTTAGACAATGTGCAGTAGGCTCAACCACTAGTCCGATCCACCTACCCAGAAAAAGAAGGCATCTCGGAACAGTTTTCTAATCTCCTGCTTCGATATCACTGCTTTGAAACTCAGTAATTATTTAAATCCATGGAAGGGTGCTTGGAACCCCTATATATATATATATATATATATATATATATATATATATATATATATATATATATATATATATATATATATATATATATATATATATATATATATATACATATATATATATATATATATATATATATATATATATATATATATATATATATATATATATATATATATATATATATATATATATATGAAATATAATTTTTTTTTTGTCTGTAAAAAAAAAAAAAATATTCAAATGTTTATTTGCGTTTTTCTAGCACTTCATTTTCTTACATTAGATCACAAAAATTCATTAAAAAAAAACGAACAGTTTTTTTCCTTAAAATTTAGTAACAACTCTGCATATAAAATCTTAACAGAATGACGTTTATTTTAAAATGCTTTTGTATGATGTAAGGTGGTGTCACACGTGATTGATTGTTTTTATTTCAAAAATTTTGAAAGTACTTTTCAGAGATTGTCCAAAAAAACTTTTAGAAAATAAAATTTGAAATAAAGTGTCTAAATGAAATTTATTACCACACAATATAGGAGTATTTTAGTGAAAAAAGCATTGAAATATCTTGAATATTAAAGATTTTATTGCCATTTTTGTGAAAGCCCCGAAAAAAAAAAAATTTCCCCTCTCCCCCCCAAAAAAAAACAAACGAACAGTTTTTTTTTTTTTTTTTCCCAAAAAAATTAAAGATAAATTAGTTGTTCATCAAAAAAACATTTCCTTTTATCGGTTCGAAGAAATGGATTTTGAGGATAAAGTCTCCCCTTAACGCTGTCATACATTTTCTTTCAAATAATATCTCTGCAGTATTTCCTTTGAGTAGTGTGTTGAAAGAAACCAATACTTTTGTTAGCCGTATAAAGCCAAGAATTTCAACGTGACGAAACAGAAGATCGTTCATTACTATAATTTCTGTAAATTTATTATATCCATCCTTCATGATTTATGATTTTTGGTTTCTGTGTCAAATATATTTGTATTCTATATTAGTTTCAAGAGTAATCTGCTTCGTTCTTAAAGCAGGAATTGGAGATCCCTTACTCTTTTTCTCATTTTCCGTTCTACATTGTCCTTGTGTTTGCTGCTTAGATAGTTCTTAACTCAGATTCAGTTTTCACAATTGCAATGTCACAGGAAACAATATCGAAGTAATCCCAGTAGAAAAGTAGTATGGGAATTTGAAAAAGACGTAACGGGAAACAAGAAAAAGATATATAGCTTTGCAAAGACTTTTAGGGGATCAACAAAAAGGCTAATAATATTAAGAACGATGAGACAGAGATCCTTCTGAAGCCAGAGAAAATAAATAAATGGTGAACTTGCAATTAAAGGATATTATAAATGAGAAGACGGAGAATTATAAATGAGAAGACAAGAGAAGACGCCATACCAATGGAGTTACTCAAGGAAGGAAGTTAAAAATTACAAGAAAAAGATTCAATATGTAAACTTTTAAATCAGTGCTGGTGTGAGGGAAAGTTGCCTGAGAGAAAGAGTAAAACTATCATAATAATCCCCATTACAACAGAAAAGGAGGGTCGAGTCTTTGGGGAAACAATAAAGGAATATCTCTAATTGACCATCTGACAAAGGTTTATGAGAGAATTCTAAAAAAATATTTGAAATCTGTCGGTGAAGTGCAGCATGGATACCGGAAAATGGAGAGAAATTAGTAAGATTTTAAAAAGAAGGTGTTTGTTGCTTTTAAAGATATAAAAAGGTTTTAATTCTGTTTCCAGGAAAAAAATTATGCATAAGAGGGGATTATGGTCTTGACTGGAAGCTAAAGAGGGGAATTTGGAGTATGTATGAGGTCATTAAATGTAAGTATGAGGTCATTAAATGTAAGTATGAGGTCATTAAATGTAACGTGAGGACGAGTTATGAAAACGAATTGCTGCTAACTGGAGGGATAGGAGTCAAACAGGTTAGTGTATTGTCGCCAAAATCATTTAAATGCTGAAATGAGGAGAGAGATGGAAGAAGTAAGTGAATTTGGGGGAGGCTTGATGGCGTATGTTGATGATTTGGCGTCAAGAAGCAAGGATGGAGAGAGGCTGAGGGAGGTGGTGATTAGCATATCGAATAAATTAAGAAAAGCCGGATTGATAATGAATGCAAAGAATACAAAGATCCTTATTATAGGTAGAGAGAATTAGGAAACAACAGATATAACAGACATGATAGTGCAATACAGAAGGGAGTAAGCTTTGTATCCCATCATGAGAGACCATGAAATGAATGTGATGGACAGGAAAGTGATTTATAAAAGTACCGCTAGGATGGATGAAAGCAGAATACAATCTGCAGAGATGAAGATTTTGAGAGCTATGATGGGAAAACTAGAAGAGACAAAGTATGAAAAGTGAGGGTGGGAGAGGAAGTAAGTGTAAGGACTACCCTACCTGAAAAGGAGACAGCTAGATTGAGGTGGTTGGGGCACTTAGATAGGATGCTAATGGAAAAAGTGGGGAAGAAGAGAAGATGGAGATGGTTTCCAGAGGGGATAAGACCAAGAGAAAAACCAAAAATGAAATGGAAGGTCCGTTTTTAAAGAATTCTACTGAAGAAGGCGAGGATTCCAATAATGCGAGACCTTTGATTTATTAGAGCATGAGTGCCGCTAGATACAGAATGATAGAAGATTACCCTGATTATTTTAACACACTGAATAATCTAGCTAGAAGAGGATGTATAAGATGTTAGTAAATAAAACTAAGAAATATATTAAAAAAAAAAACTGATCGTTACTAACCTAATTATGTTGTAAAATCTGTAAAATCTGTCTCAGTTGGGATGTGCTCAAAGGTTGCATCCAATCTCTTTGCAATTCCTCATTGCAAGTTGAACATCCACTCTCTATACTCTGAATCTTCCAGGATTCATTATTCCATATACATTCCAGCGTAGTTTGCTTCGTAACAATATCCCAACTGCCGAACGAAATCTCAAAATTCTATAAAACTAGAAATAAACTGTTAATTTGAACTTAGATAGTAAAGTAGATTTTTAATGAAATTTATACTATAACATAATATATATATATAATATATTATATACTCATATATATAGATATATATAATATCAATATATATATATATATATAATATATATATATATATTATAATTATATATATATATCATATAAGATATATCAATTAACTATATTACTGCATATGATTATATACTGAAAAGAGCCCGGCTCCTAGACTCAGTGGTTAGAGCACTCGCTTTAGCAACGAGGGCCCAGGCTTCAGAGGACATGGGTTGAGACTGAGAGGAATGTTGCAGCTATTTCTCTTATTAACTTCTTAAGCTTGCCGATCTCACCAGACCGATAATCGAGTACATTTGTGGTGTGTGCTTTGCTTTACATGGGAATTTGATACGCGCACGTCCGCCGATAGGGCGCTGGCAAGCAGCGGACCTTAGCCCGGTAGGCCCTTGTTCCAGGACCTTTCTCGAAGGGTCCCACTGACAGGACGAAAGTCTTACATGGGGGGAACTGAAGAAGAAGATTATATAATATACTGTAGATATATATATATCATATTATAATATATATGCATCACTACTATATCGATTAAAGGTGTGAGTGACTATATATATATAACTATATATATATATTTATATATATAATTATATATATTTATTTTATAATATATATATATAGTAATATATATATATATATTATTTATAATAATATATATATATATATATATAATATATAATATTATTATACCTATATATATATATATATATATATATAATAAACCATATATATATATATATATATATATATATAGTATATAAATTATATTGTTTTATTATTACAATCGAATAATGTAAAAAAAAAAAATAAAAAAAAAAAAATATAAATAAATTAAATATAATAATAAAAATAATCATAATTCTCAAAAAAAATATATATAATAGCTACAGGGAAATATAGAAATTACCTTTATAAATTTTGAGCAATAAAAAATGAATTCAATAATAAATAAATCTTTGTTAATATAGATAATAGTGGTTGTGAGATAGTAAAAGCCTTATTTTTCAGAGAATTTTATTCTTTATCGTTTAAAATAAAGAATTATGTAGTTAAATCTTGTTTTTAGTTTACTTAAAGTGAAAATATCCCTAAAGGTAGTATACCGCTACTCGATGGCAGGATCTGGAGGGTCTCATCACTAGTCCTATCCTGAGGGACATTACGTTGGACTAAATTTCTAACTCCGACTCACCTCCTGGGAGAGGTGATTACTCTCACTCTCACTCGGAAACCTCACGCTCTGTTATAGTTATTATTTAGTATAAGTATGTTCGCCTGGGGTCTCTTCTTTCCAGCTCCCTCTCACCATGACGGCCAAAAAAGGCACGTTTATGTGTGTTAATTTTGTTACTAATACCCCCACCACACCTCGTGAGTTCACCAAGTTCGGCTATATCGAAGACCCACCTACTATTTTGCTCGCCTTGATTGTATACCACTAATAAATACAAATCAATATAAATATACTCCTTTAGGTCCCACGCCGGACGGAGCGTCCCCCCCCCCCAAAAAAAAAGGCATTTTTATTATTTTAAATTTTGTTTATACAGATAAAATTATATTTTATTATTTATGACTATTTGATTCTACTAACACTGAAATTTTAACAAGGATATCCCGCAAAACAGCTATTTCTATGTGTCCCATCGTAGCATGTAATGTTTTGAGTTTTATTTTTTTTTTGTGAATATCAGCTTCATCACTCAGATTTATACAGAAATTTTATCCAGTATTCGATCTTTATAATGATTCCATTATTCCCTGTAAACACATATTTAGTTGGTAATGAATATATATATGAAATATATATTATTAATGTATTACAATAATATATCATATATTTAATATTAATTTATTAATATATTAATATATATATTATAATATATATATAGTAATAATATATATATATATATATATAATTAATATTAATTAATAATAATTAAATACTAACATATAATATAATAAGTATAATTATGTAAATATTAGAAATTATTATTATTATTATAGCTCAAAATACATAATTAAATAGTTGTTTTTTATATCTCTCACATAATCCAAAAAAGTAAAAAATTAGAATTATTATTATATTCTCTTTGATTTAAATTTTACCCTTTCAAAATTTTTCAATTATTATTACCCTAAGTTGGTAAGATCCTTGGGATAATAGACTACCTCAATATTAATATAATTAATTTAATAATAATTTAATATTAATATTAATATATATATATATATACTAATATATATATATATACTTAATATATATATATATAAATATATATTATAATATATAGTTATATATATATATTAGGTATATTATATTAATAGTGGTGGGTATTAATAGTAGTTTGTACATATATTAGTATATTTAATTTGTGCTTGTTTTATGGCAATGCTAGCGCGCATTTGAAATGTTTTTAATATGATATATTATATGTATAATTATATATATATATAAATATATATTTATATAATATAATAGTATTATAGTATTAATTTATATTTGAAATAATATATTAATAATATATTTAATATTGAAATATATATCATTATAAGCAGGCACTGATATCAAAAATAAAAAAGTCCTATAATTTATAAGTATATTAATATACTTAGTTTATTCTAAAGTACTTTGACTTATAACCATATAAGAGCATGTCTTCATTTAGAGTCGAGTATATATATATAATAAAGCTTACAAATCCCAGCTGATTAGTGTTCTGAAACTTGAAAATGCCACAGGAAATATTCAAGTGACCAATCGCTCATCTTATATTCATTATACAATACTCGCATTTTAAATTTTATTGTTTGTGTCATGGTTTGTAATATTTTATAAAATTCTGAATCTTTTATATATCTGTATTAATGGAGAAAAAGACCTAATTATATTTGAATAAAGCTTAATTATAAATACTTTACTTATCAACCTTTATTAGTGATTATTATTCATTCACTTGTCAATCTACTCACATTAAGGTCCTCACTATTTATAAACCTTCACCTTTCATATTTACCTTCTACCTACCTTTGAAGTACTATCTCATTACTATTATACTAGATCATGTTCTTATCAAGTCAACTTCATTTATTCTGAATGATAAGTTGCCTAAGAGAATAGCGTTTCAAGCTTTAGGAGTTTTGAATACTTCTGAACTGCTTTTGTAGTAGTTAATCGGTACTGAGATGCCAATGATAAAAGTAAATTTAGAATTATATGCCAATAATAGTGAATAATCTTAAGCTGTTCTTAAAATAGAATATTTTTTCTTTAAAAAGTAAAATTTTGCATTTGTACTTTTTGTATTTGAATTATAGTTAGGTGAATTACGTATCTCACTTATATTTGATGCTGTTTGGAGTAAGAGAGCGATAAGCACAAGAGAAACTAACAAAGCTCATATTTAAACATCACAAAATTTCAAGTTCTTTATACACCAAGCTAAATATCTTCTGTATTTGCAGTTTGGATCTTGTAATTTCAAAAGAAAAAAGAACTGAATAAAAAAATAAAAGTAATAATAGGATAATATTTAAATTATATTTGATATTGAAGCTACTGGAGACAAGTATTATTTATACTATTTCAAAAAATATGAGATTTTAAATATAGAAATGAATTAACATCCAACATATACTTTGTAGAATATATGGTCAAATTCGTTGTTTATAGAACAATAATGTGTTCAGTGCATGAATGAAATGGAAATTACAATGACAGACATTCTCTGTCGCTTTACAGTGGCATTATTCACGATTATTCTATTGGAGATTTATTGATTATATTACATTGTATTATTGAGGGGTATATTTTTAGGTGGTTTATTTAAGTTATCATTAATCAGACTATCCATCATAAATTAAAATATATGGTAATTATTAAACGAGGATATATATTATATATGATAATAATATATTATAAAAATGCCACTTCACGATATATATTTTATAAATATTATAATGTGATCTATTAAGTAATATATATATATTATATATTAGTATATATATATATAGATATTATGATTATAAGATATATATATATATTATATATATATATACAATTATTAATATATTAGTGATATATAATATATAAATAGAAATTATTATATATAATAATTATTAATATATATTATTAATTTATTTAATTATATAGTTTTATAATTATTTTATTTCTTCCACTGTCTGGAAGTTTCGAACCCAGAAAGACCTCGCCATGTTATCATAAGCTAGTGAGTGTTTAACCATGTCACACTTGATAGTATCTAAATAATGGAATAACTTTATAAGGAATTCATCGTCTTCCCAAAAAGCTTTCACTCCTCGTCACACTCGTTTATGGTCAAGAGGCCAAACAGAGCTCACACTTTAGATTAGATGATTGTATATAGACTAGAGACATTATCTTACAAAACTTATCAATAAAATCCACTGCCCAGTTTGACTATAGATAGAAAATCTTTCTTTCTCGTGTGCGCTATTTGTGGGTTTCGACAACCGAGTCCTTGGCTTGTTTGAATATACAGTATTAATTTATTAGCTGCAGCTGGAGCTTTTGGGTTAAAGTAAGTGATTGAGCGTTTCTTCCAGAGTTTCCTTTATAGATCATCTATGGTTACAAGTCACGTGAAGAATCATTCTTTGCTAATAATATTAATTCACAGGTAGTAAATTGATGTCGAAATAAAACCTATAAAGCAAGATAGACCACAATATTGTTTTATATAATTTTTCAAACATGAATTTCACTGCCAGTTGTAATAAATATTATACTATATATATATTAATATATAATTATATATATGATTATAATTATAAAAAGTGAAATATAGGAATATTATATATGAGTAAGTATATATTTGTTTTTAAATAATGTTATAATACAGATTAGAATTTAGTTATTTTAATTAAATATAAATATATATTTATATAATAGTTTATATATAATAATAAATATAAATATACTATATATAGGTTATTAATATAGATACTTGATAGTGATAAGGTTATTAATATCATCACCCACTTAATATGTTTGGGAAATAAAGTACGAAAGAGGGTTATATCGGATTTTCAGTTGAGTAATCAATACTGATTAAAGTAGTCATGAGACGGGGTTATATCAATTCCGGTTTATACCTACGTGTTCCTAATAATTTTAGCTACCCAGGATACCGGGATATAATCCTGTGTTTAATTTTATTGCTCATGCTGACATTACTTTAATAGCCGGTAAAAAGCTAAATATTTTTTCTTTTATATCAGCCAGCCTTCAATGATTGAGTTTAAATAATAGTTACTTGATTTATATTATGCAAATTAACACTTACCTTATTGGTCAGTCCAAATATGCCTAATATAAATAGGTATTTATAGTTTGTGATTATATAGTGGCGTTTAAACCGCGTTACTCACGCTTACATGTGAACACCTCATCTGATTATGAGTATAAGAGTTCTAGGCTAAAATCTTATAAGAAATACATGCTAACTTTCCGTACTATGTCATTACTTATTCTCTAAAGCATAATTATTGTGCTCTAGAGAGTCGGTCTACTCTAATCGTGATAACGTGTTGGTATGTTGCGTGGTAGGCCGGGTATATTAACAAAGTTTATATTTGCATTTCCATGTTATGCTCACGAATAGCTAACTCCTCTCAAATAAAAACCACAATTATAAGGAACGTCTCTGAATAATAATAGTTGTACATCAGGAAATAAAAGTACTTTGTATACAGTTGCATTTTCAAAACATTTTTGGAATGGTCATTGGTCAATTTCGCCCTTTTGATCTTAAAGGTTATGACGACTATATAGTTTAGAGGGATCCTATATTAGTTTTCATTTTTTTTTTCTCTACACTAAATCAAGGTGTTATATGTTAAACTTAAATGATTATATACGTAAGTATGATTAAGGTTTGTCTATATATTGTAAATAACAATAGAGTTATTATTTATATTGTTTAGTAGTCTTCAATTAGCATAATTCTGAATAATTTAAAAGTGTTTGAGTATAAAAAGTTGCATACATAGAAGAAGAAGAAAATTGGAGTTAAAATTGATGCGGGAGAGTTTGAACTCATTAAGATTATATTACTATTGTCTATTAAGGCTGATTATGTTTCGATTGTAATGTTTTTAGGTCAGCATGTGCAATATGTTGCTGCATAAAACGTGGAGCAATTGCATTGTTCGAACCGTATGTTAACTTATATCTGCAGTGTATCGAGATTTTAATAGTAATCTTATTCAGCACTGAAAATGTAAGTTACCACAAATAGTGATATTTTTGAATTAGGTCTCAAGGTTATATACAACTGTTAATTAGGACCGATTTATGTTATACAATAACCTGCAATTACATCATTAGCTTGTGGAATTTGGTAATCCTAATGTAATAATTTGATTATTAAATTGCAACTGGATAGTGTACGTTTACCGGCAGACGGACGAGGTCAATTATGATATAATTTGAAGAAATAATGTGTGTAATATATAAAGATAAAATAAGTAGTGCACAAAGATTGTTACCAATTTATATCGTATTATCTAGAAATTTTGATATAAAGAATGTATGAGTGAGGTAACTAATATCAAAACAGTTGCATAATTGAAAAAAAATGACAATAAAATACCTAAAAATAAACTATAATATAATTTACAGCGCAGATATATTTTTGATTTAATAGTATTGATGATATAGTGAGGTATTAGAGATAGCATTAAGAGGGTAGTGAGTATTCAAAACCTGCTGTGATAATATTATAGGTCAAATTGACAAATATATGTACTACTAATATATATTAATAGCCGGCGCTAGCGAAGGTCTCCAAGTATACAACTTAGTATGTAAACCCTCTCACTCGTAATACAGAGGTATCTCTAGTACTATAGTCATGCTCATATTCATTTAGTAGGCTCTTCGGGTGTAGTTCTGGTCATTCTCTACGTGTCATCATAATTAAGTTTGCATCTATATTATCTCATCTTACTTATCATCTTCATCTTACTCTTACTATCTCTTCTCAGTCTCTTCTCTCTCTCATCTCGTTCTCTTCTACCTTTATCATCTACTTACTGGTTTCTCTCTTCAAAATCTCTCTATCTCTCTCTTAAATATGATATTGATATATATATATAGTGACTATATATATATATGTTTGATTAATATGATATATATTTATCTCTATGCGCTATATTATTGGATATATGAGTTAATCGATGTATTTATGATATAAACGTGATTATATATATTAAGTAGCCTACCTAATTTATATATTTAGTGTAGAACTATTCGGCTGATTAATTAAAAAAATGCTCAGATATATTATTATATACGTATATCTATTTAAGTATATATAATCAGCGTTAGTGATATAACATCGGTATAAAAGGTATATAACATTAGATTAGTTCATAATATATATAGTATACATTATAGAAGGAATATATATATATCTAAGAAAGAAGGCAATATTACAGTAAGGCCTCCGGCTCATATATATTACAAAACTTGGTATTCATCGTTCTATTAACGTTTTATCATATTATGATATTAGTAAAGATGTGATATGGGAAGATAATTAGCATAAAAGGCCAGTAATTAGGTTGTAGAGGTATAGATGGTGTACAATAATTACGGAATAAATTAGAGATCAATAGAAGTAATAATATTCATAAAAATTTATATTGCAAAGGCATAGTTGTTATTTAGTATTTTTATATCATTTGTTTCATATTTCTTTTATTAATTATATAATATTTATTCAATTTCTATATTGTTTAATTTCATGGAATTTAAGTTATAGTATCAGTATTAAACTAATTATTTATAAAACATTATACAGTAAATATTCCGGAGAATACGTTTATTAGTATATGGATTATTACATAAAGTATTATTAGTGAGTTAGCTAATATTACTCCATCAATCTTGTGATACACTGCCTATTAGAATTTTATCACTGACATATCATTTATTCACTTCCACTGCATATATCGAATTTGAGACAACGGAATCGGAGACTGCATCATTTTATATATAGGGGCTTGAAATCAAACAGGGACATAACTTTTAATTTAGCCGTTAGAGAGCCTACTAGATTTCTTATCGCTACGGTCCTAGTGTACGCGTTAGTCATCTCAAGTATTTTTCGTCAGCTATATTTTAATAATCCTTTTATAGTAATTGTACTCCCCTAAATTTACTACTTATAGTGTCATTGTAGCCACAATTTTCACTTGTAAGCTAAAATCAGTAAAGCAATAAGAATATAGAAGGATAGATCCATAAGCAATTACAGAAATGTATAAAATAAAAGAAATATAATACAGTATCGTACAGCTATAACATTAATGAATTGTAGAAAGTAAGTACGATGCGTTGTCGATACGGATATGTGGTTGAAAAATATCGGGACGATATAGTTTACGGTGCAGACGACGAGCTGTAGTAAATTCGCTTACTGTATTGTATATCTAAAATATATACGCATCATAAAGATGTTTTTTTTTTTATAGATAATGACGTTAAGTAGGGTTCTAATAATTATCTAGGCATATTATTCATATTTGAGATAGATGATTCAAGGCACGG
>JABUQX010095448.1:0-2500 GCA_015478945.1 Trachelipus rathkii
AATTTCATCCGCTAGGGCAAATTACGCAGATGAACAGAGACGCAGGTTTTAAAGTGAGGGAGATTAAATTCAGCAGGAAACACAGAAGATGGAAGAGAGTTCTAAGAACGGTGGGTGGAAGGAAAAAAAGGAAACACCGCAGCAAACTAGCCTGAAGTTACCAATATCTACACAAAACACTCGTGCGCAGATACAGCCCCCTTGTGCTACTAGGGGCGGTCGTAAGGTGGTGGTACGAAGAGTGGTAAGTTCCTCGAAAACACTGGCCGCGGCGATACCTATTAGAAAAGAGATAAAGCACCAACCTCGCGCCGCAAAAAGATAGAGGTTCAAGTGAATTGGAAAGTACATAACAGTTTATAAGCTTTTTGGCTTTTGACTCGACCCTGTCCAAAACCCGGGTGAAACCATAGCCCCCCAAATATGAGAACAGTACTCTATACAAGGGCGGATGAGACCCTTGTATAGCTGGAGTAACTGAGAAGAGGAAAAAAAGTCTTGCAGTCTAAACAGAACTCCCAGTTTCTTTGAGGCCGCCCAGCAACCGTTGTTGATGTGAGGTTTCCAAGACATTTTTTTTATGTTAAGGCCAAGGATGTTTATATTGTCAACAGGAGAGACGAAAGAAACGTCAAAAGAGATAGGGGAAAGTTAGAAGATATTTTAGAGAGGGAGATTTGTAAGAAGTTGGGTTTTTAAAGAATTGAATTTCACAAGGTTGAGACGACCCCACCCACAAATTCTATCTAGATCAGCGATAATAGAATCGGAAAGATTAAGACGTGAGGCAATTCTAGAAGTAAAAGATGGAGCAGAATTGAAATGAGTTGAAGAATGAAAGGTCGAGTCATCGGCATGTGAGTGGATAGAGTTAGATGTGCAGGTGAGAAGATCATTAATGAAAAGTAGGAATAAAGTAGGAGATGAGACGAAACCCTGAGGAACACCACTATTGACAGAAAAAGAAGAAGAAGTCGCTCCATCAACCATAGCCGATGTTTAGCGAACTTGAAAGAGAGCTAGACATTAAGTTAAGCAAAGAGAAGGAGGAAAGGAGGGGAGCTTGGAGAGCAATGATTGCGTGCCATACCTGTGAAATGCTTTGGATATGTCAAGCGCCAGTACGCACGTTTGCCCGTAGTTCCTAAGAGCGGAAACCATAAATCGTTTAAATAGGAAAGTATATCGCCAGTAGACTTTTAACACCAAAAGCCGTTACTAGGCGATCGAAAGAAGAGAATGAGATTCCAGATGGCTAAGAAGTGAGAGTGAGAAGGGTTTTTCAAGATTCCTTAGATAGAATGACAAGTGGGAGCCTATAGGGCGATAGTTTAGAAGGAGCAGAGCGCTTCCTTTTTTTCGGAATCTCATTTTCTTCTTTCTTTCGATCGCTAGTACGGCTTTTGGTGTTCAAGTTCTACTGGCGATATACTTTCCGATTTAACCGATTTATGGGTTTTCCGCTTCTTAGGGAACTACGCCCAGACTTGCGTAGTGGCGCTGAACAATATCCCAAAGCATTTGACCGGGTATTGCACGCATCATTGCTCTCCAAAGCTCCCCTCCTTTCCTCCTTCTCTTTGCTTACTTATGGTCTAGCTTTCTTTCAAGTCGCTAAACATCGGCTATGCGTTGATGGAGCGACTTCTTCTTCTTTTTTCTGTCAATAGTGGAGTTACCTCAGGGTTTCGTTCTCATCTCCTACTTTATTCTTACTTTTCATTAATGATCTTCTCACCTACACATCTAACTCTATCCCACTCATATGCCAATGACTCGACCCTTTATTCTTCAACTCATTTCAATTCTGCTCCCTCTTTTTACTTCTAAGGAATTGCCTCTCGTCTTAATCTTCCGAATTCTATTTCTCGGCTGCTAGCATTCAGAATTGCGGGTGGGGGGTCGTCTCAACCTTGTGAAATTCAATTCTTTTAAAAACCCAACTTCTTACAAATCTCCCTCTTTAAAATATCTTCTAACTTTCCTATCTCTTGTGACGGTTCTTTCGTCTCTTCTGTTTAACAATATAAACATCCTTGGCCTAACATAAACAAAAAAATGTCTGGGAAACCTCACATCCCAACGGTTGCTGGGGCGGCCTCAAAGAAACTGGGAGTTCTGTTTAGGATGCAAGACACTTTTTCCTCTTCTCAGTTTACTCCAGCTTATACAGGGTCTTCATCCGGCCTTGTAACAGAGTACTGTCTCATATTTGGCGGGGGCTTCTGCGTTTCACCCGGCTTTTGGACAGGGTTTGAGTCAAAAGCAAAAGGCTTTATAAAAACTGCTTATGCTACTTTCATTCACTTGAACCTCTTATTCTTTGCGCGCGATGTTGGGTGCTTTATTCTCTTTTCTATAGGTAGTGTCCACGCAGGTGTTCGAGGGAACTTACCACTCTCGTACCACCACCTTTACGACGCCCTAGTAGCACAAAGGGAGTGCTGTATCTGCGCACGAGTTTTGTGTAGATATGGTAACTCCAGGCTAGTTGGCTGCG
>JABUQX010095448.1:7500-29556 GCA_015478945.1 Trachelipus rathkii
GATAAATTATTTATTATATATTATTATTGAATTATTATTATTATTATTATTATTATTTATTATTATTATTTACCAGTGAAGATTTGCTATATAAAAAGGTTTAAAACTGTTTAGTTGCTTTGCAGTAATTTCAAAATCGCACTTTTGGAGTTTTGGAAGCTTCTATTTTAAATAAAACGGCAAAAATTTAAAATTAGAAAAAGTTACTTCAAATTTAAGTCTTGACTTGCGATATATATATATATATATATAATATATAATATATATATATATAATATATATATATATATATTATATATATATATATATATATATATATATATATATAATAATATATATTATATATATATATATATATATATAATATATATATAGTTAATATATATATATATAAACGCAAGTCAAGGGACTTAAATTTGAAAGTAAACTTTTTCTAATTTTAAATTTTAAATTTTAAATATGCGCCCCCGCCGCCGTCCGGAAAAATTCGAGATCATTCCCAGGACTCTCTACCACTCAACCACTTTATTTCTTCTTATACTCATTATGAGGCATACTTTCCCGGCATATGCCTCAGCCTTACTCCTGAAAGCCGGTGACACAGAAACAAACCCTGGAACTGTATCTGCAAATGTCCAATATTGCAAAAAGATAAGTAAGAAGAAAACTCCAATAAACTGCTTAGATACAAACAATTGATTCACAAACACTGTTCTCCTTCACTACGCTTCATTCCCCTTCAAAACACAACTGGATCTGCCAAGTCTGCGTTCCATCCACAATAACCCCCACAACACATACATCACATAAACAAACCCACAACATAAACATATTACAATTCAACACAAACGGACTGAACAATAAAACCAAAGAAATAGAATTCTTCTTAAAGCAACACAACATACACATAGCCATGATACAAGAAGCCTACCTACCCCATAAATATCCAGAACCAAAATTCTATGGCTATGATGCTATATTCACACCCAAACTCCCCTAAAGTCACACTCTACTAATCCTTATACACAACTTACAATCATAACATAAAACACCACCTCACAAATATTACAACAACATTAAACAACACCACCAAAATACAATCCTTCACAACAATGATAAATAAAAAACCACACAATCTAATAAGCCTCTACATTCTACATCACACACAATGATAAATAAAAAACCACACAATCTAATAAACCTCTACATTCCCCACCCAACCTCAACACAGTGCCCCAGAAATTACAACCCAAACCTCATAATGGGAGGCAATTTCAGCACCCACCATCCTACAAGATACAACGCCCAAGAAGCAAACAAAAGAGGAACCACATCTAGCAAACTTAACGAAAAACCTAAACATCCTAAACAACACAAACAGCCACACCAGAAACCCACACCAAACCAACCAAACATGCACATCACCAAACATAACACTATGCTCACCAAATCTACACACAAAATTCCACTGGTCAACACAAACCGATCTAAAGTCCGACCACCTCCCCATCATCATAAAGTTCTCAAAGTGTCTAACAAACCAAACTACCCACTCAGAAAAACATAGACAAACTACAAAAAAGCAGACTGGATACAATTCATCAACTACATAGAAAACAACATACAGCCCCTAAATATCACAAACGCACCAACACTCAACAAATCCAAAAAGCTCCTAACAAATCCATTTTCCCAGAGGGATATATATCAAAAAATACAACGCAACCCTAACATGAAATAGAAACAAGCTAATCAAACAAACGCAACTCACTCAGAAAAATAATACCCACAACACTCCAAACGCTAAACAGCCAAATCATAAACTTAACAAACACACACTCTTCAAACAACTTCCAACCTTCCTTCACCAAGAACACCCAACCCACGAAATAACACCAGTATTGTGGAATGAACAATAAAATACACTTAAAAACTCAACCAACCAACAAACTCACACTCACGAGAATTCATCAAAAACCAAAACACACAAAATTCCCAATTCAACAAAAAAACACGCAAACATTCTCGCAGCAACTCACTTCGTAAATCAGAGTCAAAAACCAATACACCCTCAAAACAGGAAAATCATCAAACTCAACCACGACCCAACTATAGATATAAACCCCCACAACTGACCTATAAAACATAACAAAGACACTCTAAAAAACTCACCTGCAACTGGCACAGACAACATCTCAAACCAAACAATCACCTCAAACACCTAGGGAACACGGCTTTAACTCACTTAGCACAAATATATAAAGTTATTCAACCCAAATTTCATTCCTTTCTATCTGGAAAAGCGTATCTATTTTACCCAAACTAAAACCAGGAAAAGGACCCCTCTAACCCTTCATCATATCGCCCCATCTCTATAAAAAGCCATACTAAACAAAATAACTCCACATATCATCAAACAGAAATTCTAAACACGTATTTCAAACAAAAACCATGTCAACTACAAACCGCACTCATTAAACATTTAAATTCAACCCACAATAACGGCCTAACTCAAAACCCGGCTCACAAACAATAATCATAGCAATTGACATCAACAAAGCATTCGATAGCATTCGATACAATACCTAAACATAACTTGATCCACAAAAATAAACAAAAAAATCTAAACATCCTTACCCAACATAAAGAAATGCGGATTTCCAATTTCCTATCAGGAAGAACAGCCACAAAACACAAAACAAGCAATACAAAAAGCAGGAGAGTAAACATCGATTAACGATTGTTACTCTAAGGCGCCATACTGGGCTCCCACACTATTCAACCTATTCACGGCCGATCTCCCACAACCACAACAAAACACAAATCATTAACAACCTACGCATATGACATTACCATAGCCACTACACACCAAAACCTAAACACAGCCACAAACCTGAGACACAATACATCAACCAACTTCAAACATGGCTGACAGAAAAACAAGATATGTCCGCCTCACCAAAATAAAACATCAATTTACTTTTTAAATTTACCAACGGACCGCCAAACTGCGCTCCCACACCCCCTCAAGTCTATTAAAAACAACATTTTGCCATTACTCTTCGACCAAAAACTCCCAAAAATCCTTGGAGTAACCACTTGACACTCATGCTCACCTTTCACAAAACACAGGACAACATAGCTTCATTTCCAAAAACAAGGAAATGAACATCATAAGAACCCATCTCTAGCACATATTCAACAACAATACACATACATCACCACCATATACAAACAATTCATCCGTCCAACACTAAACACCTCTCCAACTTGGCACCCACTACTGACAAAAAAACAAAATGGAAGAAAACTCAAAAACGAACAAAACAAGCACTAAGAATTCATTAACAGGATGTAGATCAACAAACACCTATGCGTAAGAGACCAAAATACCCTCCTATAGACACTAACCTGGGGTGAATAGGACACAATTCTTTACCAAAAAACCCAAACACCCCAACACCCATGTCACATTTGCCCTCTCTAACTCCATCCACCAGACTCAAACAACCTCCTCCTTCACCAGCTCTATATTACAAACAAATTGAAATAACATTCCGTCCTTTCTACCAAACAACATATCATACCACCAAGCAAATTCTCACGACACTACAGAAAACTACTTAAAGACGCAGAACACCAAAACAAGTAACAATATCTGAACAAACACCACCAGAAATAGCACCCAGAATATCAAAACTCCCTACTAAGAACCAGTCAGTCATCCTTGGCAAAGTTAAGATACGGCCACTACCCTAACTTCCAATATTACAAACACAGATTTAACCTCAATCAAACTACCACAAATGTCTGTCAAACTGTAACCACGTCCCGGAGAACACATCTCACTTTTTTTCTCTCCTGTCTATCTAACTCTCAACTCAGAACAATCTGGAACATTTCATCCCTGGGAAGATCTCTGGAGAATGCCGGAGGCAATCGGCGGACCTGGAACGCCGGTGTGGCCCCTCCCGCTGATGGGTGGTCCCAAGGGTGGAGAAGTCAATATATATATATATATATATATATATAATATATAGATATAGATTATATATATATAATATACACTATATTTCATCTATATATTCACCACTATACACTATATTAAATATTTAGATGAAATTTGATTTAGGTGCCCTCGTAAGTAAGTAAAAGAGACAATTAATTAATAAAAGAAGATAAAAAAAAAGAAATAATTTTTTAGGCCCTTTAATGCGGCAAGTAAAAACGGAAATTATAAATAATAATAATAATAATAAATAATAATAATAGGCAAATTTTTCCATGATTTGCTTACCTCCGCGCAGTGAAAATGTTATGAGTCCCCGAAAGGTAGCCAATAAGAGAAATTTATGTGTGAGAAGCTCCGCTCATTTAAATGATATTTCTGAGTGGGAACTGGGAATTGATTATGTTAATTGTTACTTTACATATGTTCTCAATTTGTGGAAATGAATATGAATTATTAACTTATTTGCAATTTAAAAAATTGATTTTAAATAAAAAGAGATGTAGTAAGTGTCAGAAAAACTGTGCAATTTACCGAAATAGTGATAAATTCGTATTCCTGTGTCGTCGATGTAAGAACGGTTTGAAAGTGCCGAAAAGCCATATCTTAAAATAATTGAAAATAAATAGTCACATTCTTCCAACTTAGTGCTTTATTTTTTTTATTTCCGGGAAGTGCCTGCTAAGTGCTGGTTGTTAAAGTTTAGTAAAAAAAAAATATTAATATATATATATATATATATATATATATATCATATATATATATATTTATATATATATATATAATTATATATTATATATATATAATATATATATATATATATCTATTACATATTCTGTTTACGGTAAATAAACAAATGATGATTTCAATTATATACATTCATTTTCAAAGCATACTTTATCCACAAAAAAAAATCAGCTATGTCTGGTATGCTACTTCGTGCTTACCGTCTATGCTCACCCAAACACTTGAACATCGAATTAAGTTTTTTTTTTTTTTAACAGAAAGTTTCAAGAAATTGGGCTATAAATTAAATTTCATTTCACATTCGTCATTTAATGCCCGAAAGAGGTTTTTTAGCCTAATGGAAAAAAGGCATCCCCCCAGTAAATGTAATCAAATTACTTTTTACACTAATCACAATATCAAGTCTCTATATAACCAAAAAAATATATAATGTAGTGTTTGGAAATAGTAACAATATTAAAAAATTATTTCCCCATGAAAGACCTCGTGAGAAAGATAATAATAATATTATTTACATTATCCTTTGCACAGATTGCTCAAAATGCCATGTGGGCGAGACTATTGGCTTTCATCATAGAATGTATCAGCATAGATATGATTTGAGAGAGGGGAGTGCTAGTAGTGCTCTCCATCAACATAGAAGTGAAAATAATCATAAAATTCTAATTGCAGATGCTAAGGTGATAGATAACGAAGGGAATGTATTTTCAAGAAATTTAATGAACACTTTGGCAATTCACAATGTTGAGACTTTTAACAATAACAGATCGAGTTTAGATATATGATGAATTTGTTTGAAATAGTTTAAAATTCCATTCAAAAATTTAGAAGATTGTTGAACTGCTTTAGAGGAACACCGTTGCCCTCATTTTAATGCTGGTTTTGTCTGTATTTATGTATGTTATGTATGGGTATGCAGGTATGTATATATTTTTACGAGGGATACGTATATAATTGTTTGTGGATTTTATTGGAAATACTTTTACCCAAGTGTATTTATAAAAATATATATAGATTGTTTGTTTTTTGTATTGACGTATATATTTTATATCTTTATTATTGATTTTATTGGCTGGTTGCGTTTTTATGTCGAGTTTCCAATGAGTGTTTTACTATCAAATCAGTCTTCCTTTTCTCTGTTGTTTTAATTGTTACATTTGGAGCTGATCTCCTTTTCAACTTTATAATTCGTTTTACCTTTAAACTTTTACTTTTTCTTCTGGCCTGAAGAGAGACTTTTGCCCGAAAACGGTAGCCATTTTTTATTATATTTCTTTTGAGATTATTTTACTCTATTCAGAATCAGCGATTTTTTTACCATATATATATATATATATATATATATATAATATATATATATATATATATATATAAGTTATGTATTATGTATATTTTTTTACATATTATATATATATATATATATAATATATATATATAAGGGGAAGTCAAAAAGTAAGAGGAAAAGTGTTTCTGTGCAAACACGTCAAGCATTTTTCAAGGTTGTAGTGCAGATGCCTTTGAGAAAAAAAAATCTGAAGCGGCACTTTTTGCTTGGTCCATACTCTCAAATTGGGTACCTTTAAGGTAATCTTTCAGTTTTGGAAACAAAAATAAGTCAGGCGGAGAAAGATCAGGGTTGTAGGGTGGATATGCTGATAAAAGTTACTTAACTCCCACACGAAAATACTATAAATTAGTAAACTTACTGAATATAAAACTAAAGTTTAATTAAAATTAAACACTTCTAAAGGCAAAATGAAAACTATTTAAACCAAATAAATTTTTCTTTATTTCTTGTTTTGGGTTCTAGTTTGCGCTGCGAAATTGTTAATGAAATAATACGTATTGCAATATATAACGTTTTCTTGTGTCGTGCGGTCAAAAGAAAACGGAAAAAAAGAAAATGAATTTGGAAGGGTAACTAAACTTTTTTTTATACGAAATGAAAAAAAAAATTTCCTAGGAGTGACCTGACCTGACCTGACCTAACCTAAACTAACCTAACCTAATCTAACCTAACTTAACCTAACCTGACCTAACCTCATTTCACCCCTGGAAAATAGGAACAATCCACCCATTGATGAGAGCGTTTCAGCAAGCGGTCTGCCATGCATTAGGGCAACCTGCTTTGCATCTACATTATGGTAGTAAATATATTTTGAAAAAATATTTTATATATGGCCCATCTGAATTCTCTTTGTTTCCAAAACTGAAAGATTATCTCAAAGGTACCGGATTTGAGAGTGTGGACCAGACAAAAAGTACCGTTTCAGATTGTTTTTTTTTTTTAAAGGCACCTGCACTACACAATGACCGATGAATGAATGAAATAACCTGTTGGATATCATCATTATAGACTGGAGAAATGATCAATCATGTTTTATCGTGAAAAATGCTTTACGTGTTTACACAGGAACACTTTTCCGCTTACTTTTTGACCTCACCTCGTATATATATATATATATATATATATATATATATATATATATATATATATATATATATCATATATATATATATATTATATATGATATATATATATATATATATATATATATATATATTAATAGTGAGTAGTAAACACCAGATTTGGACCCATAGTTATCTAACCGCAAACCGCAAAAGTGACCGCAAGCCGAAAAAGGTCACTTCAAAGTGAAAGCCAAGTCGAAAAAGGTCCCCCTGCTTCCTATATTCTATATATTTATATATTCTATATATTCTAGCTTCTGCACGGCGCGACCTATAGATAGAATTCACCCGATATTAGTGGTCTACCCTATGTTAATTCGGTACGGGGAGTCGATTAGTGTGTATTAGAAGGTGCTAGGATGCTTCCTTCTACGAGGTATTACCCCCACCCCCTTTTCTAGCCTTTTCTAGCATGACATATCCTACGTCATAGAATACGGCTAATATTGGTGTCTATCCCTAGGTTATAAGGTATGAGGATTCAATTGGTGTATATTAGAAGGTGTTAGGCTTCCTTCTATGAGTTAGTAACCCCACCCCCCTTTCTAACCTTTTCTAGCATGACATATCCTACGTCATAGAATACACCAAATATTGGTGTCTATCCCTATGTTATAAGGTATGAGGATTCGTTTGGTGTATATTAGAATGTGCTAGGTTGGTTCCATCTACGAGTTAGTACCCTACCCCCCTTTTCTAGCCTTTATAGTGCGATATATCGTATGTGAAGGAATATAACCCGATATTGGTATGTTTTAGGGTATAGTGATTCGAATCCCGTGGTTTATAAAGGGCTCGAAGCAGTCCTAGCATGGTTTAGCATTAGACATTACCCCTACCCCCCTTTTCTAATGCAACTGTACAACATTTTTGTTTCTGGAGCTATGAAGCCGAGTTTTAGAGGGTTTAGTATGTTTTGATGTATGCGAGTCGATGGCTGGTGTTCCGAGCGCAGCGTTTCAAGCGTTTGCGGTTTTTTAGAATCGCAACAACATGCGTTTTCGTAGATCTGGCGTACCCTTCGTCAAACCTATCATGACGGGTGTCAAACAAGGGTAGAATTGTCTCAAAAAATGAGATTCCCGTAGTTACTTTCCCAAAGCCAGAGTCCCCATGGCCCCAGCCGGGGTCATTTATTTGGTAAGAAATGACACCAAAATAACACATTTCAGCAAAAGAGGTGTTAGAGACATCGTATCCTTCTTCAAACTTGGCAAGCCTTCTTTATATGTTGCAACATTGTTCAGCCAATGTTTCCAAGCCGCTACGTCTAGAGGGGGTGGAGGGTTCCCCGCCCCCCCAAAACCTAAAAATGGACTTAGAAAGCTGAAAATTTGTGAGTGTATAATAGAAATAATAATAATGAAATAGATGGCTATGTTAAAATAATTGGCGAACAATATGGGGCCGGAGCCGGCTGTGATTGCGGTGCAGAATGGAATTCTGGTTCCTACCACATATTAGAACAAAATGAGGTGTCTACATATATGTTTTTACATGGGTGTAGAACTCATTTTTGAGGGTTTCAGTTGGCCTAGCTGGTTCTAAGCTTCTAGCACGACATATCCTACATCCTAGAATACAATATTAGTGCCTACCCTGATGTTATAAGGTACGTGGAGTCGATTGGTGTATATTAGAAAGTGCTAGGATGCTTCCTTCTACGAGTTAGTATCCAATCTCTTTTCTAGCACTTCTAGCAAGCGTTACCTACATCATAGAATACACCTGATATTAGTGTCTACCCCTATGTTTTGAGATATGAGGATTCGATTGGTGGTGTATTAGAGTTGTTAGGATGGTTCTTTCTTCTATGAGTTAGTACCCCTACCCCCCTTTTTCTAGTGTATGTATTCAACTTTGTTATTTTTCGAGCTAGAGAGTTGAACTTGGTGTCTACCTCTATGTTTCGAGTATGCCGAGTTGATTTCTGGCATTACCGAGTGGATCTGAGCTTTCCTTAGGGTCTTTTGCACCGGTGCTGCGGTGCTCAATATATATTTTTTTGGTTTTTAAAGGTTTTTCTGGTTAAAGATATTCTCTTCAAACTGGCTACCATGGTTGATGAAGGTGCAGCCTGCCTGGGTCCGAGGTTTCCCGCCGCAGCGTCCAAGGAAGGGGGAGAGGGGTCTGAGCCCCCAAAACCAGGAAAAGGACTTAGAAGGTTGAAATTTGGTAAGTGAACAGAAGAGAATAAATGAAATAGAGTAATGAGTTTTATGTGCCGGAACACATGAGCCGGAGCCCGGAACCGGAGCCGGAGTTTGTGATTGCGGAGTCAGACTGGAATTCTGGCTCCAGCTACCTATTGAGTCAATTGATGTGTTTTATATATGTTTCAAAGGACATAGATTCCGAATTTTGGGGTTTCATAACCCCAAAATGAGTTTGAACCCCTCGTGAGAAGGAAAAAAGAAGAAAAACACAGAGTGCAAGACAAGGAGGAGGAGGAAGAAGAAGGAGGAGGAGGAAGGAAGAAGAAGAAGAAGAAGAAGAAGAAGAAGAAGAAGAAGAAGAAGAAGAAGAAGAAGAAGAAGAAGAAGAAGAAGGAGGAGGAAGAAGAAGAAGAAGAAGAGAAGAAGAAGAAGAAGAAGAAGAAGAAGAAGAAGGAGGAAGAAGAAGAAGAAGAAGAAGAAGAAGAAGGAGAAAGAAGAATGAGAAAGAAGAAGAAGAATATGTTTAGTTAGAGGTCGTATACACACAGTCTTACATTTTATTCAAACTGAGTCATTTTTATTTATAGAAAACCTGTTTCATTACCAAAGTTAATTAAAGTTATAGATAAAGTTAAAGTTAAAGTTAAATTTTCATGTTGAAGGATAAGATTTATATTTTTCATGTATTAAATACAAATGTTTTTTTGAAAAAAAAACATTGTCTTTTGATGAAAAACATTTTTGTTTTTTCGAAAAACATTTTCTTTTGATGAAAAACATTTTTATTTTTGAAAAACATTTTTAAAAAAACATTGTTTCGGGGAAAAAGTTTCAAATTTCCATGAGAAAACATGATTTTAGGGACCATAAAGCAATAAAGCAGTAAAACACTACAGCAAACAGCCCCCAAGGGGTCCCCACCCACCCTCACCCCCCTCGTGTTTTACTGTTTTACTGCTTTACCATACTTATTATTAATAAAAATATATATATCCCTCATTTTTCTGGCACAAATGTAAACATTTCATCATATACACAATGTTTTTTTTTTAAAACAAAGATTTAGAAAAAAAAATTTACTGAAAAAGTGCATTATTTAAATTAAAGAATATATATATAATATATATAATAAATTTATATATATATATATATATATATATATATATATATATATATATATATATATATATATATATATATATATATATATATATATATATATATATATACATTTGCGCAGAAGACATGGGATGAAGTTGAAACTGTGCATTCTCTATATAAGTCTCCAAAGCTCCTATTCCTTTTGAAATAACATAGGAATAAATTTCTCGAGATGCGCCAACCCATTCTTCAGCATATTCAGGCTCTATAGATTGCATTCTCTCATGCCAAAGAGAAGTAAATGTATCAACATTAGTTGTCGTTAGCAAGCTGCTATACATTCTATTATAAAGTTTTCCCCATACTTCAGTGTAAATTTTATAAAACAAACCATAGGCTAGATGTATTAATTCGTCAAGTATGTCGACATTGGCAAGATGCATTAATATTTCTTCTTTTATTTTTAACAATGTTGTAATATTCTCATGCGAATATAAACAGAACCCTATTCTTGTACGTATGAATGTGTTAGCTGAGTAAGGTTTCCAGTAATTACGTACATCAATACTTTTAACACTATCGCAATATGAGAAAACAACATCTATTCTATTAATACCCCTCTCGCCTTCGTTTCTATTGGATATTTCACTATGACTCGATGTATCAGATATCACATACTCAGCCTTTACCCATTCTTCCACGGTATCAATAATACGGAGGAATTCTTCAACAGAAATGAACAAAGGTGTATCATGTACACCTACCGTAGGAATACAAGCAATGTAACGATCATCATTAGGTTTACGAATAAATATAAAAGATACAGTTTCGGGAATAACAAAGGTCTTCGTAAATATATCGTTAACAAGTTTGGGAGTGTGAAGAGAAGCCATGGTGTTAGTTCAGTTGGAAATATCGTACTGAAGAAACTTTGTATATAAAACAGTCTCAAATCTATAGATAATATATTTTCAACCAATCATAAGAAAGTAAACAAGATTACAACATAACCTCCTTATCAGCTCAGAAAGTTCATATAATCACGCCTTACATCGACAGCGACAAACATGTTTACAGAAGGATTAGGCCTATACAAACTAACCTGATAATATATATACAAAGGAGGTCTATATTCATAAATTAACATTGTAAAAAAAAATGATCTTTGACAAAACAAAAAAACACGATATTAACACTGAAACAAACCAATATAATAATAATAATAATAATAATCCCGTGAATATAGTATATATTTATTATATATATATATATATATAATATATATATATATATATATATATATAATAATATTTATCAGTATATATATATATATATAATATATATATAACTTGATATATATTTGAATGTTCCTTACATGAATGCAGGCTTACGAGACCTCATTAAGATTTAATCGGTCCAAGTCTTACCAATGCAGTTAAATCTTCGTTATTACATCTTAATATACTTTCTCAATTCCTCTTCCATCTCCAGAGTACAATACGCGGCAAGTTTCTCGCCTGACAACTCCAATACGTTAGGGTCAGGATCATTCATGTAATGGATTTTCAAGCTGACGAATAAAGTTATGAACATCTATCGAAGCTAAGAACTGATTAATTATATTTTCCGAATCTTTAGGTAACAGTTTTTTAAATGTATAATAGGCCTCGTATAACATATAATGAGCGGCAGTAACATAATCGGTTAACAATTCTGTTTTTAAACGCAACTGGTTTTTACAATTTTCTCTCGAACTGACCATATAGTTTTATCTGGATGTGCCTCTAATATAAGAAACCATATATGTGGGGTTAAATAGTCCTTTGTATCTTCGCGTCTCTGCCATATTCTAATATCCATAAATATTCGTATCTAGATATTTAGAGAAGGTTAAAGTAAATTTCTTCTTATCATCATGATCTCCACCTCCACTGATAACTATTTCCCAACGATTTAATACCCTGTGTGACTTAAAGTGTTCATTCACCCATTCTTCAGCATGTTGGCATACACAAAGTAATTTCGTCTGAACTCATAAAAACACGTCTGTTATATTCATATTGGTCACTACATCTGAAGTAGGTAAAACCGTCGGGCTTTCTTGTATTTAAGAAGGATACATCACTTTTCGGAATATTTATTTCCCAATGCACAATGTCACGTATAGAGGTGTATTTATCAAGACGAACCATTCTAATGGTAGGAATATACATCATGGGAAATAAGAACACTTTTAAGACAGAGCACAACCTCTACCACGTCAATCTAAAAACGACTATGACGGATAAAATAAGTTTGAGAGAAAAGAATAAGTAAATATTATGGAACAAACACAAGTCTAAGAGATAAGGGATATTTTAACCAATCACGGAAAGGTATAGGATAGTTCAGCCAATCACACGAGTAGGGAACAAATATAGATAAGGAATATTCCAACATGAAAATAGCATCCAAAGTCTTATAATATATATAATAGTATATATATATATATATATATAATATATATAATATATATATTATATATTATATATATATATATAGTATCCTATATATATATATATATAATATATATATATATATATGGGTAAACATGTACATAGGATCTCTACGAAAAACGCATGTTGCTGCGTTCTAAAACTGCAAGGCTGAAACGCTGCGTTAGGAACACCGGCCATCGACTCGGCAAATACATCCAAACACCTACTAAACCCTCTAAAAACTCGGCTTCATAAGCTCAGAAAACAAAAAATGTTGTACAGGTGCATTAGAAAAGGGGGGTAGGGTAATATCTAATACTAACTCTTGTTAGGAATGAATCGATTCCGTCGTAAACCACAGAAATCGATTCAGCAGTGTCGATTATGTATTAATCGATACCAATATCGGGTATATTCCCGTCACATACTGATATATCGTACTGAAGGGTAGAAAGGGGGGGGGTGGTTAACTCGTAGAAGGAACCAACCTAGCACATTCTAGATATACACCAATCGAATCCTCATACCCTAATAACATAGGGATAGACACCAATATTAGCCGTATTCTATGACGTAGGATATGTATGCTAGAAAATGCTAGAAAAGGGGGGTGGGGTAATAAACTCGTAGAAGGAAGTATCCTAGCACATTCTAATATACACCAATCGAATATCCTCATACCTTATAACCTAAGGGATAGACACCAATATTAGCCGTATTCTAGTGACGTAGGATATGTCGAGCTAGAAAAGGCTAGAAGAAGAGGGGTGGGGTAATACCTCGTAGAAGAAAGCATCCTAGCACCTTCTAATACACACTAATTCGACTCCCCGTACCGAATAACATAGGGGTAGACACTAATATCGGGTGTATTCTATCATATAGGTCGGCACGTGCTAGAAGCTAGAATATATAGAATATAGAATATAGAATATAGAATATAGAATATAGAATATATAGAATATAGAAGCAGGGGACCTTTTTCGACTTGCGGTCACTTTTGAAGTGACCTTTTTTGGCTTGCGGTCACTTTTGCGGTTTGCGGTTAGATAACTATGGGTCCAAATCTGGTGTATGCTACTATAGTGAACATATTAATTGTAAAACTGCCCACGAACGATTTACCAATAACTTTTTATATATTCGATATAATTTTAAAAAAATATTTATATACAATATCATAAAGTTTTAATAAATAAAATATGTTTTTTATATTTTCGATTTTGATGTATTAAAATAAAAAAAGGATAAAAATTTGTATATCAAAGTGCTTAGATGTAAAATGTATTTTATTTTCTATGTTAATTCTATGTTATATAATAAAAGATATTTTCTAATAAGATGGATTGAAAGATAATGAAAAAGTATCTAATCCATGAGAAAAAATCCCATTAAGAAGTCGTTTTACCTAAAACCTAAAAAGAAGAAGAAGTTCGTCTCCAAAAAGAAAACTACAAAGATAGGAAAAAGGAAAAATCGAAACAGAAGACCCAGAAGAACACACAGCCTCCTGTTACCCTGCCTACTGTCAACGTCTTCAATTAACCACAAACACTATCACTAAGCCTTCAACACATATATAATATATATATATATATACTATATATATAAATTTATATATAGTATATATACATACAAATTTTATATAATATAGTAATGATATATATATATATACTTTAATATATATATAATATATATACTATATTACTATAATAATATATTATATGCTACTTAATAAATTTCTATATTCCGCAAACCACCTCTCCACTCTGCCCTAATAATTAAGTCCCAAACTTATCACCCTTAACTCAATATAATAACTTGATACTGGCCGGAAACTTCAATGCCCATCACTCTGTATGGCTTATCACACCCACACCCATACCAAGAGGTGAAACACTTATAGACAGCTTACATTCACTTAGTATCCTCAATAATAAAAACCTACCTACTCGCCAATCATTCCAACATAATGAAATCTCCACGTCCGCCCACATCTTCTATTCCCCCCAAATATAAGTTACAGCAACATAGCAAACATTTCACACTCACTCCTCTGATCACATTCCAATATTAATTACAATTTGACATAAACACCCCACATGCATTTTTTTAAAATTTGCACAAGAATGCGAACAGGCAAGTTTTCTTTGAATTTATGGAACAAGAACTACAATCTTTCCAAATAGCTGACAAACCATCTTTCGAAAAATAATCATAAATATAACTATTACTAAAAAAGCACTCCAAAAATGTACTTCCCCTAAAGTTAACGCAAACATTTCAATCCCAATTTTCGCCTGAAATAGACATGATAATAAAACAAAGAAACTCCCTCCTACAAAACAGACAACCAAATAAAGACCAAAAATATTAATCAACATTGAAATACATATTTAACAAACTCAAATCATAATAAAAATTGGCAACATTGCACCTGAACACTAAGCCATAAACCAATACAACAAAAATATTCCGAATAAAAAAAACACACATCACAACCACCACCAACACGCGAAGCCATCTGAAACAAAATAATAAAATCCCTAGCCCAAAAAAACAATGCAGCACCATAATGTTACACGATTCTCCAAAATCAGCCATAAACCTACAATCCGCACAAATAGATTTATAATAATTAAACGACTTAAAAGACTAAATTAAATAACCAAGGAGACATTACACATACATCCCTGCCTCACTCTGCTATTAATATTAAACCAGTCACTTTCAACTCTATTTATTATTTCACACGCTTCACTATCGACATACATACTTTTGACTCCATTCAGAAGCTTACCACAAACACCATATATTATTAACACCTGCCACAGAGGTCCCCTATTAATGGTGTCATACCCTGTTGTAAGTCCATAAAACCTAAATATAATTCCTTTTTTTCTCTCATTTTCTTAATCGTTTGCTTCAACGGGAAAATTTTATCTTCACAAACTCCATCACTTATAAATGAACCTTATTTTCACCAATGAGTTCACCTTGAACCGCAATCTTTCAACCACAATCCAAATATATCTTTCCTACAACAATAATAAATTAATTCCCTTATAATACTTCTACAGGTTCCCTTATCTCCCTTACCTTTATGTAAGGGTACTATTAATGCTCTTCCCCAATCTTTCAGAACTATAGCCTCCATAAACACATTTTAACACAACTTCCATATCCAGTCAATCACAATCTCGGCTCCGCTCTTGATTACTTCACCAGTAATTCCATCTACCTGCGAATTTACCATTCTTCAACTTTCTCACTCTACCTATTACATCCTCCCTACTAATTACCTCGTCCCCCATACATTTGTTTCTTTTCACACTATCAAACCCGAACACATTCACCATCACCTCTTCATTACTGCTAATGTTATGCAGATTTTCGAAGTGTTCCCTTCCACACTCTCCTACATCCATTTCATTTCAAGTCATGAAAAGTACCATCCCTATTTATCATTCTATGAAGGTTCCCCTTTACTCTCTTTCTTAACAATTCTCACTTCTTTTTAGAAGAGCTTCCTATTCTCCTTGTAAGTCCCCATTCATCCTCCTTTCAAACTGTTTATTTACTTTTTATCCTTCTACGTATGCAACTTTTAGTCTTCCTTTTTTTCCTCCTTATACATTTCTATACAGTTTTCTTTTGAAATCTCATCGTTGACCTTTAGCACATTCAACCACGCCTCTTTTATACTTTTAACCACTTGCACCACCTCTTCATTCCACCAGTCATTATTGACACTCTTACTTCCAACTTTAGCATATCCACATACTTTCTTTGCACTATAAACACTATAATTCAACTGATTTATCTGCAAGAGCTTTCACATACCTTTCCTTATACCTTTGTTCACTTAACATTTCACTCTCAATTCTACCCACTTTCTTCCTTATCTCTTTCCTCTCCATCCATGCCTCCCAGTAACTTAATCTTACATAAAACAACATAATGATCTGATGTTCCCATCCCCAACCACCTTCCCTGATTTAACATCAATCACATACTTTCAGCATCTCCTTCTCCAACACAAAATCAATCATAATCTCACTTCGAAACCATTTCTATTCTCTACCTACCCCAGCTTTTATATACTAAGGAATATCCTTTTTCCCAAAGAAAGTATTACTTACACACATACTTTACTCCTCACAGAAATAAATCACCTTCCTACGATTCTCATTTTCTCCTGTCACCCCAAAGGCACCTGTTATACCATTCCTTTTTTGATCACCTATCCAACCCTTTATGTCGCCCAACACAATCAATTTGAAGTCCCTTACTCACTCCATCCAAAACATCATTCAGATTATTCCAGAAAAGTCACTCTCCGCAACATCACCCTCAGATATACCAAATATTACAACCACACATGCCTTGACCTTCTCAAACTTAAATTTAATCATTAAAATTCTAGTATTCAAGAAAATAAAATCCACCATAGCTCTGTGCCACTGGTCACTCATCAGAACCGCAACTCCCTCTCTCCCCCTCTCATTCCTCTCCACTCTATCACACACACACATATTTCACTCCACACACTAGTCTTCATCACTTCCTTTCAACTTTATTTCAGTCATAGACAGCAAATTAAATTTACCCTTTTTAAATATATCCATCACCTTCCTCCCGTTTCTCCTCACCATTTATTCCTCTAACATTTCATGTACCCAGACGATTCATACAATTTCGCCCGAAGATACAAGGTCACTTGCGGCGATCACGACCAGGTCCGAGGCATGCATAAGCATTCCTAGGGTATAAATAAGGGGTTATGGGTACCCAACCTAACTATCACTGCCCCTTTACTCGTCTCCCAGGACAAGCAGGACATATGTTGTGGGGACTCTTTCTCATCCACACAAAGGGATATATGAAAAAAAGGTGTTGGAGAGTCAACTCCTGTGTAAGAAGATTGTGGATATGAGCACAAGAGGGGCGAACTATTGGGCACTGGAGTGTAATGGGATGCACCCAACACCACAAATGACTAAGTGGGCGTAATCTCATCGTTTCGATAGCGCAATTCAGTAATATATATATATATAGGATATATGTATATATATACATAATATATATACTATACACATATATATATATATATATATATATATATATAATATATATATATATATATATATATACTCTTACTTCTTATCATCATCTTCTGTTTTCCCCAAGACTGGGATTAAGGTGTCGTGACAAGCATCGGAAAAGAAAAGTAGTAAAAGAATATGACATAGTCGAAAGAAAGGCCTAGGCCTTACCGGCTTCAATACCTTATTGTGAGAAGCCGTCGGCGTCGAAAATCCACCATACGAGCTTCACGGGGACCGTCGAACGGAAAACCGTCACTATGGCATAATCGTTCAAGTGTAGGGTTCATCCCCTGGCCAGGTGGGCCACAACCATACCCCTTAACAAAACCCAGCCATTCAATTCCTATTATGCACATTTCTTCTCGCCTCTGTCAAACTCACATTTCTCTCCTTCAGACATTCGTTTACTGACTCAATCTATTTTCTTCGTCTCCCGCCGTCGATTCCAACACACTCCACACGCATATACATCCGCTTTAACGCAACCGACTGTCATTCATCCTTTCCACATGACCACCATCTCAATGCACTTTCATTTATTCTCTCATTGACCGCCAGCTTTCTTCACACCACATAACTCTCTCATACGTTCATCCCTCATTTTAATCAATTCTTTTCACATCTAACACACCCTTAAGATTGTCCTCTGAACACATTGAACTTTAGATCTATACCTCTCTTTCCAGACCATAATCTCCTACTATAGTATATATATATATATATATATATATATAATATATATATATATTATATATATATATATATATATATATATATACTATATATATATATATATATATATATATATATATAGTGGAGGTGCTTGTAGTTATCTTTCGTTCTTATTAAACCACTTCACAGGTTATGTTGATGTTTTTTGATAGCCTTTCCTAATGACTTCGTTTACGTTGAAAGACCTAAAGAGACAGCTACTTGCTTATTTGTTTCGCTGCTGAAGCCGCCTCTTTCACCTTATAGGAAGCTGTTTTACGCCTTCGGTTATTCGAGACTAAGTACCAATAGGAATAAAATTGTTAGAATCCTATTTATTTTATCTTTATATAGAGAAGAGTTAAAACAACTTTCCTTATTGAATTTTATATTTTTTTTTGAATATTGCATTCATAAATATGAATGCAATATTTATTTATTTATTATAATATACACAAAATATTGGTTGCAAAGGACAGCGTAGAATAGTATTTTTAAGATGAAATTTATGTACTAAAAACCTTGCTGCAATCCGTCTTTGCGGAATTAAATTCATGTTATTTTAGGAGAGTAAAAATGGCGAAAAATTCGCCAAATCATTATGCAAGCTATATAATGAACAAAACAAAATTTACTTACATTTTGATAAATAATTTTTTCATAAAACATTATATATATATATATAATATATATATATATATATATATTATATATATATACGTATATATTATATATATATATATATATATATTTATATATATATATATATATATATATATTTATATTATTAATATATTATAATATATATAATAATAATAAAATAACCTTATATTACCATATGTTGCAAATAAATGTCGTATATAATAAAGATTATACATATAATTTATGATTTTAAGTTGTCAAATATAGGAATAAATATTGCCAAATAAAAGGTTACACCGTATTGCCATTTTCTTTTATGTCTTTTTCAACGGAGACATTTTTTAAAATGCTAAACTCAATTATTTTGAACACTATATAACACTTTATGTTATACTTAATTATTTTGGACACTATATAACATTTTACGCCCAAAAAGCGGAGTGATTAAATACTAAAATGAACTTCGCACTGGGTTACGTCTGGACACCGAAGCTTTTTCCTGTTGTTAAATAGATGAGCAGTTTTCATTTAAGGAAAATCAACAACTCAATAAGGAAGTTCGGTAGGTATGTATGAAACTTGATGTTGATTTATCTGGTGTGATTTTGAAGGAAGTATGAATCACAAAGAAGAATGTAGATTAAACGAAGATATGTACATTGACAGTGGTATAAGGTCCTCCAATGAAGTAAACATATCACTATATTGAAAATGATTCCTCTCCACTCCTTCTAAAAATAACCATATATATATATATATATATATATATATATATATTATATATATATCATATTATATATATATATATATATATATATATATATATATATATATATATATATATATATTATATATATATATATATATATATATATGGTCAGCATCCCGAAAAGGCCAGGCATGTACTAAAAAAACTATAACAGGTACAGGAACGAAAATAAATTATACATTTTATTAATCAGGAGACATTTTTACCCCCGGAAATTAAAAAAAAAAAAAAAAATAACGCTTTTAAAAAATTAAAAATTGTTAAAAATGTTGGAGAAAAATTAACAGTTTTTTGATAAATCAAAGATGCGGCTTACTCCCCGAGTATGCACGGAAAGGTGCCAACTGTTGCTTTTTTTTTTACACTAACGAATACCCTCGGGTAAACAAGAACGATGATAGAGTCGGGGTTTCTCGCCTACCGGGGGACGATTGGGAGGGACTTGGTCCCCCCCTCTGTCCCTCCGTCGGCTCGAACCCTCTAAAAAGATATAAAAGAAAAAATAATATTTTCTCCAAAGGGGTAAAAAAGCGGTATTTGGCAACTTTTGCTCTCCGAGACTAATGCAGCTTTCAGCGTCATTCAGAGCGTCGCACTGAAGAATTTTTACTAATAATTTAAGGAGTTTTAATAAATAATAGAATTAAATAAATTTTTTTGTTAAGTTTTGTTCGATTAAATTACTTCCTGAAATCAAAATGTTATTTATTTTCCTGTAGAAATGTATAGTTTTCTAGTTACATGCCTGACCTTTTCGTTTGACTGTCCCTATATATATATATATAATATATATATATATATATATAATATATATATATGTATATATATACTATATATATATACTATATATTATACTATATTATATATATATATATAAGGCCAGCATCCCGAAGCCACAAGCATGTAACTTTAAAACTATAAAAGCTCAGGAAAATAAAATAACATTTTTTTATTTCAGCAAGCAATTTCCAATCGATAAAATTAAAAAAAATTATTTTATTCTAATATTTATTAATAACACCTTAAAGTATTAGCATAATTTAGGTCTGGCAAGCGTCACTCTCATCCCACCTCAATTCCTGCAGTAAAAACGAGAGCAAGAGTTACCCAATAGTTGTTTTGTTTATTTGCTCTTGAGAAAATGTTATTTTTTTTTTTATTTCCTTTTTAGGGGTTCGAGCCGACGGAGGGACAGAGGGGCGGACGAAGTCCCCCGTCGTCCCCCGGTAGGCCGAAAAACCCCAACTCTGTCCATCTTTGTTGTTTAACCGTGGGGTATCCTTTAGTTAAAAAAGAAAAAATTCCCGACACTTTGGCAGTACCTTTTGCGCGCTTTCTCGGTACTTCGAGCTTCTTCGTAATTCTCAAAAAACGGTAATATCATACAAGTTTTTTCAAAAATTTTTAACAATTTTTAAATTTTTTTAAAACGAGTTCTTTTTTTCTTATTAATTTCATGTGTAAAATCTCCTGATTAAATAAATTTATTTATTTTCCTGTAGCTGTTTGGTATTTTAGTTAAAATGCATGTGTCTTTCGGATGGCTTGACCATTATATATTATATATATATATATATTATATATATATAATATATATATATATATATATATATATTATTATTATATATATATATATATATATATATATATATATAATAATATATATATAATTTATATATATATTATATATTATATATATATATATATATATATATATAATATATATAGTATAAAAGTGGTATCGTTCCAATTGTATTGTACGTACTACGAAATACATACTGATGATAATTAATTTCTATAGGCTATCCATCCAATTAGTAGCAGTGGTATGCGATTCGCCTACATGATTTAGACTTAAATACAT
>JABUQX010095449.1:0-2500 GCA_015478945.1 Trachelipus rathkii
TATATATGTTATATATATATATATATATATATATATATATATATATATATATATATATATATATATATATATATATATATATATATAGATAGATATATATCGTGGTATAACCCAGTAGTTAGATATATATCGAAGTCACCCTGTAGCTAGATATACACCGGAGAGCCACCCTGTATAAATATAAACCTGAAAACTACCCTGTAGCTATATACTGGGAAACCATCCTGTATTGGAACTACCCTGTATATAATTTTTGATACTCATATATTAATACAAACGTTTAATATTAATATTAGTTTAAGTATTATCAGTTGTAGTAGTAATGAAATGATTATTACAATAATAAATTTAAAATTAATAACAATATCTATGTTAAAGTAATTGTAACAGAAATAATGCGAGTAATAGCAATATTATTACCTTCATATAGTATTTAGTAGCAGATGAAAATATTACCAAAATTTCATTATGATACGACAATTAGTTGAGGTAGGGATTTTCGGTATTAACCAAGATATTTATTGTTCGATTATCGATTATTTGTAACGATATAGATATTGATGAAAAGTACACAGAAATTTAAGATTTAAGTTTTCTCTTTTGTATAATATATGAAAGCTAATCCCCAAACTAATCCCAGTGTGAATTTTTTTTTATTATTTTAGCAAAGATTGAAAAATTAAAGTTGTGACAAAATTTTATGAAGTTTACCTTTAAACTTAGTGATAAAATAGGAGTGAAATAACGAAATCTGTCTTCAGCTGCTTCCAACTATTGTTGATCCTAAGATTTGCCCTGATAGTAAAAGAAGGTAAACATTGGCTAAATTTACTTGAAGATTGATTGTCTGTTTGTTTGTTCGGAAATTTTAAATTTATGAAACAATCTAAGAATAGCAAATTCGTAAGACCGATTAAGACAATAAGTGGACCCTATGAATAAGATACTTCTTTCACAGGTAGATTGTTTTATCACACCCACAAAACGATTGGAATAACTTAACAGCTCTCACAAACGTTAATGACTCTAATCCACTTGAGAAACAACCCCAAGGGAAATTATAAACTGATGCGAAATAAAAAATGAGACTCGGTCCCTAAAATCTGTACTACATAAGGGGACAAAGAAAGGGGAATTG
Source organism: Trachelipus rathkii (assembly GCA_015478945.1). Taxonomy (NCBI): domain Eukaryota; kingdom Metazoa; phylum Arthropoda; class Malacostraca; order Isopoda; family Trachelipodidae; genus Trachelipus; species Trachelipus rathkii. Next base: position 1,139 of record JABUQX010095449.1, read on the forward strand.
TAATAAAAAAAAAGGCTGAGGAAAGAAGCTATGATGTAAATCTGAAAAATGGGAGAAGAAAATATCCAATATAAGTTTTGTGCCCAAGGGTATGAAAAATATAATAAAAATAACCACGAAGTGCAAAATAAACAAGAATAAAGTAAATGGTTCAAACTCTGTCCTTCCATTAGGAGTTCCAACTAGGATAACTTATGTCAGTAAGTCCTAAATCCTATTCGGAAAATATCCTTACGAAGAACAGAGATTTTAAAAATATAAATTTTACGTTAATCGCCAATAAGTATAATTTAGAAGAATGGTTGACGGAAAACAAACAAACAACGGGAAAGATAAAATGAGGAAATAGTTGAGTTTAGCTCTCAATCTGACGAAATAACGATATTTTTTCCGATAATCGTTTTTTAATATCTTTCGTCCCCATGTAAGAGGACTAAAAAACTGCTGCCAAAATCTCTCATATATAAATATATTCCCTTTACCTATTTTTTTTGCTTAAATTCGGTTTAGGACCCATTAGGTTTAGGTTGTGGTAAGTTTTGTTAAGTATACACAGAAAATATACCTACTTAACAAAACTTATCATAACCTTACTTATTTTTCGAACGTAAAAATAATATATGAAAACACCGAATAACGTTCCTTATAAATATATCGTAATTGTGGCGATTTTTTATTAACATGTGGCAGAGTTGCCTCATATCCATTTCAAAACATCGATTACTTAAAAATATCGATTTTTCTAGATTAAGCTAAACTCAACTATTACCTAAAATGATCAACCTTGCTAGAGCGATGCTGTGATAAGAGTGAAAGATTTTTCTCTGTTCGCCGCTTTTATACGCGATGAGAATATAATTGTGGATTGCTTTAATGCGATATATGAATTAATTAATTAGAATTTAGTTTAATTAGCAATTATTATTAAAATTAATGTAAAATAATTTATAAATAAATAGTAATATAATAATTAAATAAATTTATCTATGTAAGCTATTTATATTATTGCAAGTTTTGATGAAAACATTTGGAACCTGCTTTTTTGGCGCGATTCACACGTAGCTAACATGATAATTATTCCCATAGGAATATTAATAATTAACAATTAATTAACAAAATAGAGATGTTAAAAAATATGTATATCGGAATAATCACTGTATTTAGTTATCGCAAGAAGTGAATTTGAACCCTCAAAGTGACTTTGATACGGAGAAAAACAAAACAAAACAGATTTTAGATTTCATGACCCAGAGGTCATTTGACCTAAATTTATTAGTCAACAAGGTTAACTATAGATATACTATAGACTTAACATGAATTTGAAACTCAATGTTTCATGATTCTGGTGAAGTATAAGTCACG
>JABUQX010095449.1:12500-17500 GCA_015478945.1 Trachelipus rathkii
ATAATAATAATAATAATAATAATAATAATAATAATAATAATAATAATTATTTTAATTTATTTTCAAAAAAAAATTATTCACAAAGGAAATATTATATTACATTATGAAGTTTAATATACAGCATAGTATAAAGTGAAAGTGTAAATAATAATATAATATTAATTAATATGAAATTTCTGAAAGGGGCTACTAATTGCAACAGAGTATTGTGTCCTTTGATTCCCAAATAATATAGGTTTAATTAAAATTAAGTAATTGTATTTAAGGATTGCAATTAATATAATCTATTTTAACAATTATGATACGTTTATATTACCCACTGATAATAATAATAACGATAATAAAAATAATGATAATAATAATAAGAGCAATCTCAGAAATGGCTATACTAAGCTAATAGCATCTAAGGTATTAATAACTATTATAAAAAGTTAATAACAACTAAAGTATTAAGGATTATTATAATGATATTGAAAATAACTATTATAAAAATAATAATAATAATAATAATAATAATAATAATAATAATAATAATAATAATAATAATAATAATAATAATAATAATAATAATAATAATAATAATAATAATAATAATAATAATAATAATAATAACAGAAGAAGAAGAAGAAGAAGAAGAAGAAGAAGAAGAAGAAGAAGAAGAAGAAGAAGAAGAAGAAGAAGAAGAAGAAGAAGAAGAAGAAGAAGAAGAAGAAGAAGAAATAAGAATAAGAAGAAGAAGAATAAGAGAAGAAGAAGAAGAAGAAGAAAGAAGAAGAAAAAGAAAAAAGAAAAAAAAAAAGAAAAAGAAAAAGAAAAAGAAAAAGAAAGAAAAAGAAAAAGAAAAAAAAAGAAAAAAGAGAAAAAGAAAAAGAAAAAGAAAAAGAAAAAGAAAAAGAAAAAGAATGGTAGTCACTCAAGATAATAATTCTTCATACTATACAAGCAAATCCGAAATTAGTTTTCCTAAGTTGGAAGCAACAAAAGCAATTATGATTTTTTTAATGATATTAAAGATAATAATAATAATAATAATAATAATAATAATAATAATAATAATAATAATAATAATAATAATATTAATAATAATAATAATAATAATAATAATAATAATAATAATAATAATAATAATAATAATAATAATAATAATAATGATAATAATGATAATAATAATAATAATAATGATAATGATAATGATAATGATAATAATAATAATAATAATAATAATAATAATAATAATAATAATAATAATAATAATAATAATAATAATAATAATAATAATAATAATAATAATAATAATAATATTAATAATAATAATCACTGGACGAAATGAATTTTTCGGCACGAATTTTGAAACCTATTATGGGTAATTTTGTGGTGTTGATTCCAAAAGTTTTATCTGTTTGTGCTTATCATATCACATTAGTGAGATATGATACCTCTCATATATGTTGAAATTTTCCAAATTTGTTACGAATTTGAAAGTATTTTTAAAATCATCGAAGTGATATTATGGAATATGTAAGAGTCAAATCACATTGATATTTATTGCGTATAGCCTATTAATTTTTTATAAATCACAAAACAAAACTGTAAAATATTGGTTAATGCGAACAATACAGGTTAATTGTTTCCTTTAAAAATAACAAAATGCCCATAACATTAAGTGCAGTGCTTTAAGAGGCAAATGTTTTCGTCAATGAGATTTGTTTGTGTGCAGCATCAGTAGCATCTCTCATAAGGCGCTAGCAGAAGTCAGCCATCATATTGCGGTCCCACCTGTCTTGACATCGTTCTTCCATTACTCTGACACCCTGATGAAAACGATCAACTGGCCTTTCATTGAAAATCGCCCATATTTTTGGAAACCTTTCCAGGTGGTTGTGCAAGTAATGCAATTTAATGCTTATATTGAATCCCATTAACTGAGAACTAAACAACAGCTCTTTCACTATGTCCTTATAGTTGTGTGACTTCCTGTTTCTTAGAAAGTTTTTCACAACATTGTCATATGCTTTCCAAGCTTTTGCATCAATAGGAGACATTGATGTAACATGTTGTGGATTATTTAGTAAGCGCGTTCTGATTTGGCCATCAGGCTATTCTGTTTTCTTTTCTACATTAAGAGCAGGAAAGGTTAAGCATATATAATTGAAACATTGTCCTGTGTGATCAAGAACTTTCACAAATTATTACATTTCCCCAAGCTTGATATGATGTGGTGGGAGAATGATTTTACTCGGATTGTCTAATGGCTCACTCCTGATGTTCTATTGTCCTGGTGTTAAATTGACTCTTAATGGCCATGGATCCTTAACCCAATGATCTTTCTTAGCCCTACTATCTCAGTAGCAGAGGTAGCAGGAGTATTTCGTGTATCCCATTTGTTGTCCTAAGAGAAAGTTCATCATTTTCAAATCAACACAGATTAACCAAGCATGATCTTTGTATTTCAACGTTTCCAGGACAAACTTTGTTTCCATATTCCTCTTTAAGGTATACTGAGTGGCCTATGGGAATCGATCCAAATTTGTGTTCATTATGTAGTAAAACACATTTCTAACTTCTTTTAGTACTGTCAATAAATAGTCTCCATTCATCAGATATTCTTTATATATCTGTTAAAGCTTCGATCAAACCTTTAATATCCGAACAATATATTAAAGATGTAGTATCGTGACGAGAAAAGAATTGCCGAAATTCATGGTCCCTATTTCAGTACCAGTAGAATGTTGTCTCTAATTCAAGTCTCTAAGACGAGAGCCAAGAAGCTGGAAGATTGTTTAGGCAAGCTCAATTCTCGAATTAAATCGTTCAACTCTCAATGACTAAACAATGAGGGGTGGCCTAAGGACGATTCAGATGGATGAAATTCAGTATAACATCACTCTTACCGGAAATTATGTAAATGCGACAAAAAAAGTGTCTACTAAGTAAAATAATTAAAAAATTTGGTCAGCATGGCCAAATATTTTGATCAATCGACCGCAAAAGTTAATTTTTATGTTAAATTTAAATTATGTCATGGTATTTGGCAAAGTTGAAAAATAATTTACGCTCCTTAGAATAAAATTTTTGATTCAGTGTCATAAGCCTAAAAAAATTTCGTACCGGTGACAAAATTTATTTTCCCTTCGTCAATAACAAATATTTTAACGTCTGTGGTTGGTAAAAATTTCGCTAACTATGGGTAAATTTTCTAAATTGACATGTGCAAAAAAATTTTCATCTACACAGTCTGAGGATCCACAAGACGCCATCTTGAATTTTGCCGGCAATGTGTACAGAGTGCTTTTGTTTGCTAATTGATTTTAACTAAATTTCTTTCATATAATCATATATAAATAAAAAGGAGTGTTGAATACATGTTGTAGTATATATTACGTGCAAGTGAAGTTATGTATATAGGCCCTATATTGAATAACAGACAATGCATAAGGAGAGAGAATATAAATATATGAGAGACAGGTGAGAAAAGACTATAAAAAGTATACAAGAAAAATATACATTCCACAATGTATTTATATTTTTCTTGTATTCTTAATTCTTTCCTCGATCTCACTCTCATTTCTCTTTTTCCCTTTAATATTTAGGTAATAGCAAAAGAAAAGGGAATAAGTAAAATTGTGGAGGTAAAAATGGTATATAAAATTCGACAAAGAAAATTGGATTGTCATCAGCGTAATATTTTGTGTCAACGTCATTAACAAAAATTCCTTAATGTCACAGAAGAAAATTTTTATGCACGCTGACGAAAAAAGTTTATTCAAAAAGGACACCTCAATAGGAAATTTTTTTTTGTCACTATGACATAATTTTCGTTAAGAGTGCATTGTTCATTTGTACCTGAGGAAATATGCGAGAATGATGATGACGTTCTTTCTCAAAACTTGTGAGTTCAGTAAATATTGGTATTTGTAGGTTATCTTAATGAGAGTCAGATCTAAAGGCGGAATCAAGATTACGATATTTTTTAAAGTGTTTGTTTTTACAGTTGAATCCCTTGATATTAACATAGCAGAAATAGCAATCATTTGTATGGATTTGTTTCTTCCTCCAAACCATTGGGATACCAAACCTCAGTTTGACATTCTTCCCTTGTGACCAAGACCTCAATGTCTCTACACATGTTTTGCAAACCTTATGTAGAGCCCAACCTCCTTCGTCTTGGTCTCCTAAAGGCATCTTGAAATAAGCAAGGTATGCTTGTTTTAGAAAAGTTGTTATATTACGCCTTTGTGGGGCTAAAGTAAAACAGCCACAGAAATAAAATACATCAGGATCATCGTTGCATTTTCTTCGTGTCGTAGGTAAGGGTGTACACATTTTTCAGATGTAAGTTGAAGCAAAACCACAAACTACTATTGTTTCTTGATTGAAGAAAAAGCAACATTAATTGAGACAGATTACGATATATGGCACTTCTAAAACTAATTATGACTTTCAAGTTACTAACATGAAATTGGCGTAAGGTAAATTGTGTATATTGGGCCACTTTGAAGTTACATCTTGTACAATATATATATATATATATATATATATATATATATATATATATATATATATATATTATATATATATATATATATATATATATATATATATATATATATATATAAATATATTATTTATAGTATATGTAGTATATATATATATATATTATAATATAAATATATATCTATCCAGCATTTACATATAATTAATATATAATATTTATAATATATTATAATATATATATATATATATATATATAGCAAAAAAACCAAAACACAAAGAAGAGGGTAAAAAAGGAAAAAAAATAAATTAACACTTTAATCGTGAGAGAGAATATTAAAGGGGAGGGTAGGGTGGATGGCCTAACCATTTTGTTTAAACCATTATGGTTTAAACCATGGTTTAAACCACAAAAAAACCAATGGTTTAAACCATTAAAAAAACCATGCATAAAATATTTTAAAAAATATATTTATTAATTTTTTTTTAGCATGTGAAATGGTTTTCTC
>JABUQX010095449.1:22500-27500 GCA_015478945.1 Trachelipus rathkii
TTTTTGTCTATAGTCTCAATTTTATTTCAATTTCAATTAATTATTTTTCGGATCTCAAGGTAAATTCCATTGTGTTTCATTTTGAATACAGATTTCAGATACTAGGGAAAAAATTATTGTGATGAAATTAATTGCTATATGTAGTTGTAAAATATTGTACTATGTAAACAGTGTAAATTTTCTTATCTGAATAAAGTTTTAAAATTGAAATTGAAATTATTATTATTATTGTTAAATAGTGATAGTGATAGTGATAGTGATAGTGATAGTGATAGTGATAGTGATAGTGATAGTGATAGTGATAGTGATAGTGATAGTGATAGTGATGATGATGATGATGATGATGATGATGATAATAAATAATAATAATAATATAATAATACTGTTATAATATTATTATATTTATAATTATTATAATAATAATAATAATAATAATAATAATAATAATAATAATAATAATAATAATAATAATAATAATAATAATAATAATAATAATAATAATAATAAGGTTCTAAATATACTAACCAATGGCACCCCCAAAAAAAAAATTTCAAAAATCCAAAAATAAAACTATCTTTTACATTTTAAAATTTGTAATTAAACCACACTTAGATGTAATTTCAATTTTAAATTTATTTAGCTAAAAAGAATTATTATAATTCAATCTCAGATTATTTAATTTTTATGTACATTTAATTTCATTTTACATAACCCATTTTTCCCCTTTTTAATTCTTTTAATTGGTAGTAAGTCTGCTTTAAATTTAAAGAAGGATTTTGAAAAGAAAATTTTAATAAAAATAATAGAATCGTCGACGTTATCTTACAAGATCAAAGATTTCAAGAGAAAACTCATCTCAATTACAACTTAATTTCATTATGCAAACAGAGGAAGATCATTAACGCCCCCTGTCGACTAAAAAAATTAAAATGAAGGGAAACCCCATGCAGACATTAGTGAAGTGGAGCAGGTTACCTATTACTGGAATTAATAGTGAATATAATGTATAATATACGCTTTAAAAGAGAATTTGTGGAAAATAAATGTATGAGAAAAATGAATACAAAAGAGATAATTACTGTACAATATAAAAGTTTCATAATATTTATTATTACAAATTCAATATATATATATGTAATATATATATATATATATTATATAATTATATATATAAATAATATAATATAATATTATATATAATATATATATTATATAATATATTATATATATATATAATATATTAAATATATAATATATAATATATATATATATATATATGATATATATAGTATTTATATATATATATATATATATAATATATATATATATATAATATAATATATATATATATATATATTTATATTATATATATATATATATATTTATATATATATATATATACTGTATCTATATATATATAATAATATATAATTATATATATATATATATATATATAATAATATATATATACTATCATATATATAATAATATATATTATAAATATAATAATATAATATATATATATATATATATATATATATATATATATATATATATATATATATATTTATAAAAATATATATATATATATATTTATAATATAAGATATTATATATATATATATATATATATGGCGACAGGGCTAGCAACCCGGGGGGCAAATTCTAATATATACAGTACATATTATATATATATATGATATATATATATATATTATATATATATATATTATATATATATATAATATATATATATAATATATATATATATATATATCTTACCTATAGCAATGGTATAGTGTATTCAAAGTTTTGAATAATAACAATGAAATGAATCAGCTCATAAGCTCATATTTAAAATATTTCATAATTTACGAAAAGTTTTATTTTCACATGACATAACTACTAAGAAGTCTTATATTATTAAATAGTGTTTCTATTTTTAGTTTGAAAATAAGAATTGATATTCTTTTTCTTTTCCCAAATCAGTTTATATATATTTTCTATCAATGGAATGTTTTTGACGTGAAATTCTTTCCCTTGTGAAACACTACTAAGCATAGCCCATATATCCTTTCGTGAAATAGTTGATCCTTGGCCGCCTTATACCAAGTGCAAGGTACTACATGCCCTTCATTGTACAAGTATTGTTGGAAGTGTGAGAAAGTACTTTGGATTGCTTGTGCAACTACTGGGAAAATGTGCAATGATTTTTTAGAGCAATGTGCGTAACAATTTTCTCATATCTTGTTCCTATGCTGAATTCCATCCAGAAATAAACAGATTCTTCTTCACCATTAGTTTGTCAATGGTTATATTCAGTTATAATGAGTTCAATTTTGTTTTAATATCCCTGATTGGCTATTTTGTATTCTAATGGTGCATAAATGCGCAGAAAGGTAGGTGTTATATTGTGTTCCGAAAATCTGATACTCAGAGATGAAATGAGAGAATCAAAGTAAGGTATAAATAGTGAAACTCTGAAGCAATCCTCAGCAGAACTTTTTAATGTCCGACTGGGATTCTTTTGGATACTGTACGTGGTAATGAAAAATCTTCACAAAAATTCTTAGTTTTTTTTTAAAAAATTCCTTTAAAAACAGACTCAACATTATTTTCACTTCTATCGCCGTCTTAAAATATTTAAAAGTTTTCTTTGTGACAATGAACCTCATCCAAATTCATTACTTTAATTTGAAAAATATAGCTCCTCATTCAAATTCATTACTTTAGTTTGAAGAATATAGGCTCCAAATATAAGCTATATTTCATGATTAATTAATAGATAGAAAGTGCAGATACCTCTCTGCTGCTGATGAACGCTGACATGCTGCAGTTCGTGTGGCTTGCGTTACATCTGGATCAGATGAGAGACTTTCTAAGATTTTATTTGGCTAAAGTTTTCAAAGAATATCCTAATTGATTTATAAATTGGCAGACATGTGTTTAGCATAGCAATAAGTATATTTGCTACCAATATTTCTGCGTGAAGTAATTCACGGAAAAATTTTATAACTTGTTATACAATTCCAACATATTCGAAATTCGGAATAAGCAAATTTAGTTCATATGATTACTAATATTTTAAACGATGGGACAACCCAATGAAAAATTGGCTTTAGGGTACTGATCTCTTATTAACTATTCAACTCCATTTTCATCCATCAAACCCAAGCCTAATAAACTTACTGATACTTAAATTGTATATATCTCGTGTAGTAGATAATATAGCTCTTGCTTTTTCTTCAGCTTTCAGGTTTTCAAGAGGAGTAAAGCCTGAGAATTCTTCACCGTACATTGAGATCCCTTATCAATCGAGCGAACACCAACGATAGCTTGTTTCTGTCCCGGACATAATTGTCTGCTGTCTCATCTGGCTAAAAGGGTAATTTTCACAATTGTTTACTGCATTCACAATATTATTACATATCAACTTTCCACAAATAAATATAAGTTCATTCTGAATCAAATGTGATGGTATTTGACCTTTGCTCCGCTTGATTTCAAACGTTCCATAAGAACATCTGCTTCTACTCTAAATTTAAGCAAATCGGAAAAATTGCCGGTATCTGCAGTCCAATCTTGAATAGCGATATCATGGGTGCCACAAAATATTAAGGTTGAAGTTATAGGTACCAATTTTTGCCTATTTTTTTGAATAACTAAGTACTCAGCAACACTAATAATAATAATAATAATAATAATAATAATATAATAATATATCATAATACTAATAAAAAAATAATAATAATAATAATAATAATAATAATAATAATAATAATAATAATAATAATAATAATAATAATAATAATAATAATAATAATAATAATAATTAATAATAAAAAATAAATAAAATAATAATAATAATTTCAAAGGATTGACCATGAAAAGTATATAATAATAATAATAATAATAATAATAATAATAATAATAATAATAATAATAATAATAATAATAATAATAATAATAATAAAGATTCTTGATAAACTCCAAATATAAATAACTTTCTTTTTCATTTTAAAAGGTATAATTAAACAACGCAGATGTAAATTTGAAAATTTTAATTATTTCGTTAAAAAAATTCCATTACAGTTTTTCAATCTTTTTTTTTTAATATAATTTTAATTTTTAATTTCATTTCACACACCTCATTATTCCTTTTATATTATTATTATTTTAAATGTTATAAAAATTGCCTTAATTAACATTTTTTTTTTTTTAATGAAACAAGATTTTTACGTCCAAGATTCTATACTTAATCAGCCCTAATTATTCTCACTAACTAAAAGGGGCTTAACAATTAATACATGTACACATTTACACATGCACACACGCGCAAGCGTACGGATGAAAAAATAACACAAATAAATGTACAGTTAAGTTAGGAAGTTCGTTCCCAGGAAGAGAATATGCATAATTGTAATAAACAAAATGCCAAACTTGCATTGATGACTTTCACATTACTTGTGTGAATTTCAACTACACGCACAAACTACACTACACACACCATCACTCTGAAAACGATAACTCAAGACTGACTCTACCGATCCAGTTGAATCCGATGTGTCTACGTTAGCAAGACAGTTCCAAACACATCTATAACCACGTACATTGCTGTAGTGTTGAAGGTTCATGTTTAGTTACATCAGTAAAATTATTTTTGAGACACACCTCTTATGAAGGCTTTAAATCATTTTCCCACGAACGATAGTCATATCTTAATTATAACATTAAAAAACTAACTACTCTCTAACCTAACCTAACCTAACCTAACCTAACCTAACCTAACCTAACCTACCTAACTAACCTAACCTAACCCAACCTAACCTAACTACAGAAAAATTTGTCTTTTACACTTACTTTTTAAGCCACGTAAAAATGTCGAGAAGGTATCATACTAATATAAACTAAATTTGGATATATAAAGATATATAAATATGAACCTAACTCTGTTTAACTGGCACGATAAAGTTTGGTTAACTCACCAGCAACCTAATCCCA
>JABUQX010095449.1:30000-32500 GCA_015478945.1 Trachelipus rathkii
GTATTGACTTGTAAAATTCTCGTTTGAATAGATATAAGAAATTATAGGATGTGGTTCGTAGAAGTTCTTGAATAAGAATGAATCGCTGAGGTTGGTCCGTCTTTTATAGAACTCCATCATCGAATCTATGTTGTCATATTATTGCTACATGCGCTGTACCAAATTTCTCTAGTTTGCCTACTTAACTAGCAAAATTTATAAGTAATATGAAAACACTTATATAAGTTAATATATATATATAATATATATAGTATATATATATATATATATAGTATATATATATATGATATATATTAATATATATATATATATTATATAATATATATATATAATATTTATATAATTTATATGGGAATAATCTTTAAAAGTGTCAGACATTACTATTGCGCAATGTTTTGTAATGTTCTATAATAAATATTAAAAGTGTTAGGCATTACCATTGTGCAATGTTTTGTAATACATATTAAAAGTTGCCAGAATTTAAAGTCTTTTCTTAAAACATATGTTGAAGTAAAACAAGGATTAAATGTCTGCTAGTATATTCTGTATTTACAAATATATAATAATAATATCAAACAACTTCTTTGCTCAAGACATTGTTTATATGCTATGTTTATTTATACCATTTTAAAGGGAGTAGATGTATGAAGCTATAGAAATAACAGTCATGTGAACTGTAGGATTCATTAGGCAGGGATATGTTGATTGTGTTTAGGAAAAATAATATGGGTTAGGATAGATAGCTTAAGTTAGCTAAGCAACGATTGAGAAAGAAATAGACAGTTAGATTTGTTAAAAATTACTACGTTAATTCTAAAATAACACTGATCTATTGATTAATTGATATTTTTAATAATAAGAATAAATTTTTCAGTAAACTTATAAAATGTTTTTAATAAACTCTATGTTATGTTCATACTAAGAACTTATTTTTATGCTATGTAACAAGAACTTATTTATTTTGTGTTATGTTTATGCAAAAAATGATACTTAAATATGAATTTAATCGCTTAATCAATAAATCAATAAATCAAACTCTGATCTATCACACACCCTACCCCTTCCTTCTCAATCGTGATACATTGATTTTTAGATTAATTGATATTTGTTAATAAATAATTTTCAAAATTTTATAAAAAATTTTAAAACAAATAAACTTTTATAAGTAAAGAATTTTAAAATAAAATTTGTTTTAAAAAATATATAAAATTTTATAAATAAAAACAATTAAAATAAAAATTTTAAAATAAGTAAATAAATATTTATAAATAAATAAAAATAAAACTATAAATGTAGAATAATATTTTTAAGATAATAAAAACATTAAACAAAAATATAAATGCGGAAATAAAACTTATAAAATAATAAAAATTCAACAAATAACATGAAACATATAAAATTAATAAATAAAACTTTAAACAAAATATTAATGCTTCAGCAAACTTACATGAAATATAAAAGTTGCCTCATACAAAAGAAAATGAGATTTGAATATTAAATGTGAAAATATAAATGTTAACCTATGGCGTTTAGATAACGGAATACAGATGCATGACGTTACACTAGATAACAGTCATGTGATCAGTAAGTTAGCATAAGGTTTGGTTAGATGATGTATTAAGTAAAGTGTCTCTATAATTAATGTGCGTGTGTGTAAATAATAAATAACAACAAATACTGCAATAACAAAAATAAAATATATATATATATATATATATATATATATATTATATATATATACATAATATATATAATATATATATATATATATATAATATATATATATATATAATATATTATAAATATATATATATATATATATTATAATATATATAATATATATATATAAAGAAGGAAGGAAAGATAAACAATGTTGCTAGTTAACACGAAACATATAAAAAAATACTCGCCTATCACCAACAATTGAGAGCAGCCTTTATGCCATGACAGAAAGTAAGAAACTGTAATATCATGGACTTTGCACATCTATCTCCTTATCAGCTGTTTATCCTTCATATCCCGTAACCAGGGATTGGATGTAATGGATCACTCAGCAGCTCAGAATGCAGTGACGTCATTTATTATAACGCATAGGAATAAATGTTCAGTTGTGATGTAACCTTTGATGAGTGAGTATGTTTACTTGTTTAGTGTAAAACATTATGAAAGAGAATGAACACTGTAATTAATAAATTGAATGTGATAAAATCATATGTAAAACGAGAATAGAAATGAAAACCTGCACAATAAGAAACCGGTCATGTTATCAGCATCATGCGACGATAGTTTAGATGTGTTTGGGAAAAAATAATCAGTTAGAAAAGTTAAGCAGTGTGCCTAGAGAGAGAGAGAGAGAGAGAGAGAGAGAGAGAGAGAGAGAGAGAGAGAGAGAGAGAGAGAGAGAGAGAGAGAGAGAGAGAGAGAGAGAAGCAGTAATTAATATGTTGTAGGGCTTAGATAGTATGTTAAGCCAGGTTAGGTCTGGTTGCGTTAAGGTAGA
>JABUQX010095449.1:37500-61284 GCA_015478945.1 Trachelipus rathkii
TGTTTGCTCAATGTACTAATTTATTAAAGTTAACATTCATAGTGTGTTCATCCTAAGATTTTTAGGGCAATTTGATCAAATATATATATAAATGTATAATATATATATAATATATATATATATATATATATATATATATATGATTATATTAAATATACATTATATATTTATATTATACATATATATATAGATCTATCTATATATATCATAATATATTGTGCTTTTTTATATCTTCAATATAATATAGTATAATATATATATAATAATATATATTATATATATATTTTATATATATATAATTATATTATAAATTTTATAATATAATATATATATATATATATATATATATATATATATATATATATATATATATATACACTTACATCCTCTCCTAAGTAGGCTATTCAGTCGTCCTCTATCTCCCTCTAGCTAACGGCACCTCCTGTTCCATCAAGGTTTGCTTTGCATTGGAAGTTCATGCCTTCTCAAAGAATTCTCCACTGAATCCTTCCATCTCTTTCTAGGTTTTCTAGTTTTCCTCTCGGTCTAACCCCCTCCGTCATCCATCTCCATCTTCTCTTCGCCACTCTATTCATTGGCATCCTCTCCAAATGTTCCCACCATCTTAATCTAGTTGCGTCCATTCTATGTAAGATTGGCCTTACACCACCCCTTACACCCCTTACACCTACTTCCTCTCTCACCCTTACGTTTCTTACTCTTATTCCTTCTAATTTTCCCACCATATTCAGCCGATCTTTCATTAATCTGCTGAATCGTCATTCTGCTTTCGTCCTTCTAGTCGTACTCCTATCTCTTGTTTCCATATAACAAAGTAGGCATCAGTAGCTGTTACAAATAACTTTCTTGACCTCCACATCCATTTATGGCCTCTCCGCCCTTCATTAATGCACTATCCTGTCCGTAATATCTATGTTGCCTCCTCCTTCCTTTGTAAAAGTTTCACCATGATATTTATACCACCCTATATTTTTTTACACTTAAAGGCTATGAGTGGAAGATATGAATGGCTTTCCTTTTGACTTTAGTCAAGCTCTTCGTTCTTCTATTTAACTATTCCATTTCCTCGAATGCTAAGCATCCTCCTCCTCCTCCTCCCTTCTGCAGGAAATGAAGGGAGGATAAAGAAAAGAAAGACAAACATATAACCTGTCAAACTGAATTTAAAATTTTAATTTTGAGTTGTAAATTAATAATAATAACATTAAAAGTTTAATTAAAAATATAAAATTGTTTAGTAAAGCATCTATATTACTGCGACGATAACTAACTAATGGTAAATTATTAACAAAAAGAGGACAGTTACAACTACTACTACTACTACTACTACTACTACTACCATTAAAAATAGTTGCCTTAGGACCTGGACACTGAGATTTTGAATCTGACCCAACATGAGCTAGACCTTACTCGGTGGAGCGGTACATACATATGAAATATTTCTCTGTTTGGGATACTTTCAACAATTTTGCTTCAAAGAAATCTGAGTTTGCTTCATACAACGAAATTTCCAAATCATTAATAATAATAATAATAATAATAATAATAATAATAATAATAATAATAATAATAATAATAACTAATAATATATAATAATAATAATAATAATAATATATATAATACTAATAACAATAATAATAATAATACACTAATAATAATAATAATAATAATAATAATAATAATAATAATAATAATAATAATAATAATAATAATAATAATAATAATAATAATAATAATAATAATAATAATAATAATAATAATAATAATAATAATAATAATGATACAGAGTTTGCCCTCTTTATTAAAAATATGATACAAATGAATAATAATAATAAATACGGAGTTTCTTGACTAATATATAATAAAAATAATAATAATAATAATAATAATAATAATAATAATAATAATAATAAAGATTCTTAATAAACAGCAAATCCAAAAGGAAATAAAAAAGAATCTAAAAATAAAGAGCTTTCTTCTGTATTTTAAAAGGTGTAAATGAACCACACTCAGATGTAATTAAAAATTTAAATTTATTGCGTTAAAAAAAATTATAATTCAATTTTTCAAAAAAAAAAAAAAAAATTTTCACCGTAATTTTAATTTCATTTTACACACCTCATTATTCCTTTTTTATTATTATTAATTTTAATGGTTATAAATTTGCTTTAATTAAGAAGGAAGATTTTTTTTTTTTTTTTTTTTTTTTTTTTTTTTTTTTTTTTTATGCCGTCTAAAATATTCATTCATCAGCCCTAATTATTTTCATTAAATAAAGAAAGTGGCTTAACAATTAACGCGTTTACACATGTACGCATATTAAAATCATATACATAAAAATACAATCACAAATAAATGTATGCATATTTTATCACATATATCAAATATGTCAACCTATTATTTGTTTTACCCCTACTTTGGTGAACGTTGTGTGGGCCCTGATCGTTTTATATAACAAAACTTACACAGCAATGAAATATTCTAAGAATAATGCTTACTAGGCCAACATTAATTTGATTTTGCTAGTTTCTGGGTTAGAAGAGCCGACAAAAGTAGCAAACAATGATATATATATATATATATATATATAATATATATATATATATATATTATATAATATATATGTAATATATATATTTATATAATAATATATATATATATATATAATAAATATATATATATATAATTATTTTTAATTATATAAATATATTATTATATATCTATATATTATTATATATATATATATATATATATATATATATATCTATATATAATTATATAAGTATATTATATATATAATCTATATAATATATATATATATATAATTTATTACATTTATAATGTATGTAAATATTTACATCAAATATATTATTTTATTTCTCCAAACTTATTTTGCGAGATCAATTTAGGCACAGTTTGTTTAAATATTATTTTAAAAGTTTAGAGAGAGACGAGAGAAGAGAGAGCGGAAGAGAGAGAGAGAGAGAGAGAGAGAGAGCAAGAGAGAGAGCGAGAAGAGAGAGAGAGAGGAGAGAGAGAGAGAGAGGAGAGAGAGAGAGAGATAGAGAGAGAGAGAGAGGAGACGAGAGAGACCTAATCGAACTTAAGTTCTCATCTCTAAATTTATATGGTAAAGCGAATATTTTTTGTGATTATCTACCTACTATAACAGTAGGTTTTGGCAGTGGTGTGTTTCCCAGGGTCGGAGAAAAGTTATCAGGGTTAGTATGTAATTCTCTCATTGCAGATTGTGTGAGCTGTTCTCATTGATGTCCTGATGAAAGAAGGAGACTATCCAAAAGATCAGAATAAATGGATTCATGCACTATTCTTATGCAGAAGAAAATTCTCTCTGTGATCTTATTGTCAATAATTTATTATTGAGAATTATGGAAAAATACTGATTCCTTATGCTCTTATGCTATTAGTTACTATGTTGCTATATTAGGTCTAATAAAGTATAGATTAGATATTTTAGTTCCTGTATCCTGGTGAAATGTAAGGATGTGCACAAAGATGTCGAAATGCGGATGTTTAAGAAAATGATGTGTGTTAATGTAAAGATGTCTAAAGGACTTATAGCCGCTTTCTAAATTTCTGACTATTTTCCTTATCACGCACATTTACATTCAAAGTTTATTCTACCTTATACTAGTAAGTTTCAGCTATCACTCGCAGCATCACTGACTACATATTTTCTTACACTCTATCAGAAATGGTTGATATTATGGAAATTTCTCCATCACACTTTATTTCTTTTATTGTAAATAAAATACACATGCTTACATGCCTGGACATATATATTATTTATATATGGACAGGTATGGATGCATCTGTATTTCTGCATCAACCATCACAGAACAATTACTCAGAAAACTTGCAAACCTAACACAAGTACATGCACGATAATATGTATATATATTAAATTTTGTATTAATTTATTATAATTTAATTTTTGCAGCTGCTGTCTATTTCAAATTTCTGAAGCAGTTCCTTTCATTTCAAGACCTTGAGAACCATACCGACTTTACTTGTCGTTGGAGCCAGTGTAGTGGCGCTCTTTAAGGATGAAAGAAGAATGCTTTACCAACGATATGGAATAGATGTTCAAACTGATTTCAGTTCAGGCCGTCATATCGCCGCCTGTCCCACCAGAGTGGAAGCCAAAATTGATTCATCCGTGGATTTTGTGCTCATTTGAGCGTTGACCACTATGGCATGGAAGAAGAGAGGGGTGGTCAATGCTGAAAATAAGACCTCTTCAGTTTTCGAACCAGTAACCGATTTCCCAATTGACGGGGTACCGCTGATCATGACTCAAATAACAGACATAGCCATGAAGGCGAATCCGTCCGTAAAAGTTTATCTCATGATTCCGCCGATTCAAGATTTCTACTCCTTTAACCAGAAACGTCTCCGTAGAGACTAGGGTTCAGGTTTCGCCGATCATTTCAAAAATGACCCTATTCTGTCTCCCGAAAACATGAGAGAGCATGCCATCAAGGCCTACAAACGAATGGAAGGATAGGCATATCCGGAATTTGATTGGCCGCATAAGAATTGTCTACGAGGTAATTATGTCCTCAATTTCCATTACGGCATAGACAAACATAGTCGTGACGAAAAAATGTCTCCTCACCGAAAATACCTTAAAAAAGAACAGTTGACTCTGAATTCACCATTGTTACCAGATGGAGTTCATCCTAACCGTCTCTTTTTAAAATCTTTTATGGAGAAATATATGAATGAATTTTCATTTCCCAGATCTTCTCACAGATCTTCTTCAAGATCACACTCGTCGAGGAGTTCAAAAAGCTCTAAGAACAGTTCAAGAAGTTCTTTAGGCTCCGGTGAACATCGTGGGCGAGATAGCCGTTCTTCTGCCTATAGTGAGGAACGCGACCGGATAATACAAGCTGCGATCAGATTGGAGCAACCTTCGACTTCATCTACTCGTCCTAGTATGAGGGAGAGGCTGGTATTTCCCCAGACCTCCACCTCTTCTGCCTATGAACAGTTTCCGCAATTTCCAACGGAAACGGCTTTACCTAATTTGCAACACCTTTCTGTTGCTCAAACTTAATGGAATCAAGGGATTCCACAATCTCATCCAAATTCATATGTCCCAGAGTTTACTGCCACTTTGCAACCTCAATCTCAAATTGCTTATCCTATTTCGGATAGGCTGTCGCAGTATTTGACACCACAGATGTCAAACGTGCATCCCTTGACAACAACCATCATGACCCAAGAATTTCCAATGGATTCCTTAACTCAAGGAATATTAAGATCCAGTATCAGGTGGGTCATGGAGCAATTCAATTGGAAGGAGATGACAGAATATCAAAGAGGTTTATTGTTTCAGCAATGGCGTCAGAAATTGTCTGATGAGGAAGAAACTACAAAGATAGTGTCATCATTTCCTTATCTTCGTTCATAAATGTTGGTTGTTTTATTGTAAATAATTTCTCTGTGATTTAGGTTATAAGTTTTTCGCTGTTAGTTCTTTCTTAAAGTTCTTTTTTATTTTTCTTGGTCTTCCTGTATCTCCTACCAAGCCTGCTAAGCTCTCCAACATCATCATTGATTCTTCTGTTGAAGAAAAAAGTAGGTGGGGGTTTAGGCTTGGTATGGGGGGATATAATGGGGAGTACCATCCTTATATATGATGGTCCCATTATTAGTTTTTTCTGTTCTTTTTTTTCTTAGGAATATAAATATTATGGTAATATTTATCAAGAGTATCAAAGGTATTGATTTGATTTAAGAGTTATATGTTTTGATTTATTTCTTTTATTTCCTTAACTATATATGTTTAATTCATTTATTTCTTTTCCAAGTACTTCTGGGTAATAAAGTGATTTATTACCAGAAGTACTCAAAGTCTATTATTTAGCAGGGTTGGCAATTTTGGTGATTTTTTTGATTTTTTTAAAAAAAATCAATTTGTGATTTTTTTGATATTTTTGATATTTTTTTTAAAAAAATCAAAAAAATCACCAAAATTGCCATCCCTGTTATTTAGGTTTGAGATGAAACATTGATTATTGCACTTATTATATATTTTTGCTGCTGTTGTATTTTATAATACCGTCTTTGAACTATATTTTTCACTATTGACAATAACTATTATTGTGCCAACTACACCCTGGTGAAAGTGAATAGTGACGGGTGTCAGTTATTATATTATTTGTGAAGTGCCAAATAGACATTTATATTCTTTGTGCACTGTGGATAATTGGAACAACTGGAAAGGATCTACACAGTTGTCCATCATTAATGGGCCGAACAAGTAAGGATCAAGTCTATTTGTGATCACAACGACAAATTAGTAAATTGTATATCGGTACTTAATACCTCCTTTATTTATAGATCCGTCCAGAACTCCTACTTGAATTCCAAAGGATATTATTGAAGCCCAAGCCGTACAAGCTCGTCGAATTGGGTAAGATTCTTAATACAAACACCTTTTGATTTCACGTAAAGAGATTTATAAGGCATTAAAACTGTCTTCTCTTTCAGGCTTCTATTTGTGGGTTACTTTTTATTTTCGGATTATCACTTCATATTTTGTTTTTGGATTCTTCATTTTAATCTCGGACTTCTTCATATTTTTGGGCTACTTCATAAAACTATTTCAGTCACGGATTCTTCTTTTTTCGGATTGCAAGAGTATTTCCAAACTCCCCAAAGTTTACTTCGTCCATACAACATTTCTTACTGTTTTAGTAAATTGTTTAGTGTCAATCGCAGACATCATTTCATCTCATATCTTTCAGAATACTTCATTAAATTCAGTTGCTGTTTTATTTCTGTCTCAGAGGTTCAACTTTGTTGAAATTACTGTCTTCATTATTTCGCTGAGTAAACTACGAGGGATTTATTTCAATATCCCATATATCGTTGGATTGATTTCAATCCACTATAGTCTCATAATTCACCGTCTCTTTGATTTCATAGAGTTTTCTTTTTGTACACATTTGATATTGTGTAATAATCTTTTGAAAGTAAAGTCTCAGTTTTACCCCTCTTTTATTACCCCCGTGTTCTTTTTGTTCTTTTTATTATTCTTTATTATAACTATTGAATAAGGTTGTCGCTGTCATTGTTCATACCACCACTCACTCATCAAGATTCAATCTTTCAACTTGACAATGCGCACAAATACGCGCGATGATACTGAACGGACAGATAGTTCCATGACAACTACCCACCGAAAGATTAAAGAACTTTTCAGCGTACGACTGGGTTTTATTCAGCATAGATCAAGAGTATCAGAGTGAAGACTGAAGGTCTTAGAAGTGGGAAGAGATTCACGGTGAGAGACTTAAATTTTTCCTATTATACCATTGACAGTTCTTCATTTTCATAATTAGGGGTCTTTGAAAAGTCCATTTGTATTCTTCTTTATTGTTACAGTCAGATTCATTCTGTTTCAATCAGAATTTCAGTTGCAGTTAATTTCAGTTTTTCCGAATCTGTTCGACATTCCTAGTCCCCGTAACATAAGAGTAATTATTTGGCGCCCGAACAGGGACTATTTTGTTCCTGTTTGGTGTCAGCGTGCCGCTGCGCATTGCCAATTCTCTGCTCATCACAGTTTTCTGCTCATAGCTCCTCAAAAGGATTGCTTTTCATCGATTTCGCTGCTGGAAATATTGAAAAACAATTTTTCAGACGGTTTCATCTCAGCAATTTCGCTGAATCATCACTGATTTCGTATATTTCCACAAAACTGGTTGTTTATTTGAAAACCAACATTCTTATTCTTATTTTCTGTAAACACTTTTCTCCCTGTATTAACTCTGCATTCTCTTTTTTTCTCTATCTATTGCAGTGACCTACTAAGAAGTAAGAAGTAAGTCATAATGAAAGATCCTACTAAAGATTTTATGGGGTCAGGAACGGAAGCAATGCAAGCTTTCCTAGAGGAGGATAAAAGGAGGAAATCAGATATAGATTTTGGTACTAGTGCTAGAGCTGGTGTTAGGGATAGAGTTGACCATTTAGCTCACATAGACTATTCTGATGTAGGGGTAGATTGGGCTAGAAACGTTGATGTTAATGTCACTAACATCGCACAGTCAGACACACATGAGGTCATGCCAGTAGAGCATGCCCAAGAATTGGTAAAAACACTAAAAAAGGATCTCAGAGTATTAGAGGAACGTAGATCTAAAAGGCTACGGAACCCGGATGCCACAGGTAAGTATGCTAGTCCAGTAAGTCAGGAAACTCAACAAAGAATTCCTGAAGAACATCTCATTGATCTTCCAGATACATTACTTCAGGATTTTCCACATTTGAATTTAGATACTCCGGTGATTTCTCCGGAATTTTCTCGAACTAATGCTTATCTTTTAGGGGAAGATATTCGGTATTCAGCAAATGGAATTTCACCACACGCTGATGGAATTCTACCATCAAGTGAACAAGATGAATTTCTGCGTTTTCCACCACCTCCAAAAGCTGAAACAATGCCATTTCCTGTTCCAAGATCTGAGGGTATTTCCCCCTCCGCTTTTCATTAACCACGACAAGTTATTTCTCCTGTCATAGCTACAGCTTCAGGTCTTCCACACTCATCACAGAATGATTTTTCCACATTTCGGAATGTTCCTGCTCACTATTCCAGAAGACCTGGTTTTATTAAACCTCAACCTCAACAACCTCATACTAAGTATTACACAAACCACTCAGACCGAAGAGAACTTCATATGGAGCTTATTTCTGAAGCCATTGTTCTTTTAACACAATTACTGAAGAATTCCCAGAAGTTGAAAGTCGTCGATCCTGGGAAATACAAGTATGAGGCAGACCAGGATATTTCGCTGATTTCGAGGCATATTGCAGCCTCAATTACCCGAACTCCTCAGCAATGTTGCGTTTGTTGGTCGACAATTGAAGAGGTCATTCCTCATTGTTACAGCTTTTCACCAAGGATGTCAGGGAATTATGTCTGTGAAATATACCTCATACAGTGTATACACAGAGAAAAAACGAAAGACAATTATAGCTTCAAGCCTTACATCGCTGTTACCTTCAATAAAGAACAAGGCATACGTTATGTTTAGCTACTTCGTATTAGAGAGTTAGCTTCAGGCATATAATGGAAATAGACAATGCGCAAGCACCAATTCTCTGCGCACGCATTTATTCTAGCCTTCACTTCTAAGACGGTAAACGAATATTATATGTCCAAGAATAATCACCAAGCAAAGTGTCGAGTGGATATAATCGTCAGCTCTTAGCTATTCACTATATCAGCAGGACAGCATTTCGCTACTAATTCATACGGCACGACCAACTCGAGGCCTATATGAAATCATATTTCGAACACAATCGAACGCATGAATCAAATTTGAATGAACGAACGTATCGAATGTCGTTCAATCCTACGTTTGGTGGAATCCTTAAGATGAGACCAAAACTATGTAAAGGATGCAAATCTCCTTCCTTACATTCTAGAGTGCTTATTCCTAATGGAATCAGTCATAATAAGAAATTATCACCGGAGGAAAGAATATTACAGATGATTAAATCCCCGCACAAGATGATGACCGAGCAGAGTTAGTAACAACTACGATCACCATAGGACAATATCCTGCAGACCAAGTCCACGCGCAAGGTTAAGTGGAAATTATTGACATTATGGGCATCGTATTGGCAAGATTGCACAAACATACCCCTGATATTTATTAATTCCGGAAAAAAGAACATATCCGTACGAGTTTAGGTCATATGATCGCCACAAAAATCCAACTCTATTTCCTTCGTTTTGAACTGTCCCTTTGTACATGACACATCGGACAAATCAAAATTCATCTACAAAAACTTCCTCCTCGGACGCAGAAATCGTCAATCATCATCAAACTTCCGCCCTCAGACATAATTCAGAGCTAAGAAGGATTCATCGCCTTCAAACAGCAACTGCTAAATCAGAAAACAGCACCCCTCAATAGCCCGCAGGCGAATACCAGATAACAAGACAATGGGCGGATGAAATTCTCACCTACTCGGCAGATACATGACCTGTGAATTGGTTGATTTACCAATTATGAGGGCCCGTGCCAAGGTTTTGATAAATATAAGCAGTTAGCACGCGATGAACTTTTAAACTGGCCACCCTCCACGAAGGAAGTCATCTGTGGAGCAGGATTGCAGAAAAAGACTCAGAAATGACCTCTATAACGACTAGAAAATTGCATCTACATTAGTGCTGAATCAAAGCAAGATTTCATTTCCCCAAGTTGCAAATACAAGAAACCCATTAAAAATAGTCATCATTTTGCCACAACGGACATTTCTCAAGAGTAAACACAAGTGCGGACTTTTTCAAAAAATACTGAACAACATTTTAATGTTTCGAGAGGAAAATCGAGGCTCGATGTGTTTATGGCTATGCTGCAAAGGTTCTGGCCAACACCGATGAAAGAAGGTAAATACAAATTAATCTTGTGTCAAGCGAAATTTGTCTTTTGATATTTAGGATCATTACTGAACATCAACGCTCGCCTATACTTTGTCGATAGTGGAGTGGTAACCTGATCATCACAGTATCTCTACTTTGTAAATTATTGGAAAAGCTATTTCATTCAGAGTGGGAGTGACGTATCAGATTCAGGTGGAAAGGAAGAAATCCCTATTAAACAACAATACGCGAATTAAAGTGAACTTTTACGAGGATAATCAACATACAACCCTCACAAGCTTTCAGTGATATCACAGATATATGGCAAATCAGTAAATTCTAATGCAAGCATGAGCCTTAAAGGAAAACCAACTTCTACCAGATCTTACTCGCAGACAGTTGGTACGTCGTCAAGGAAAAAGTGCGGGTGTTCAGGCTGATAGATTAACACAACAACCACGTCCATTCCTAAAATACAAATTGGATACTTGATTTATAAAACCATTATTAATCAAAAACATACTCTTCAGGATCAACTAAATGACAAAGAACCTGAGAATTATGATGTCGACGGATTTGCAAAAGCTCCAAGATAGAATTGATCTGGTCAAAGTTAATCCGCAATACCGACACATCCAATCAGATTTTCTCCGAGAAACGTCATATTGGTATACAAACTACTTCACGGATTGTCATTGATCTCATTCTTTGGATTTCCTTATGATGTGCATTGGAGTATTACATGTTTTTGTGCCATATTGAGAAATAATTGATTCAATATTTATAACATTTCTGCCCACGGCGTAACAATGATTTCCAGATATAGTGCGATGTTGTCCAATCTGTCAAAAACAGAAAACTTTTTTTTCAGTAACTCCGCCAATGTTGAAAATCTTGGCCAATTACCCTTTTGACTTATGTGCAATGGACCTATTACATTTCCAAAAACATTTAAAGGCAATAAGTACTGTATGGTGCTTATTGATCATTTCTCTAAATGGTTTCGTTGTCCATTGCCTGACAATCTACGCTTAACAGTTCGCAGACGCCAAAAAACAAGGTACTCCATTTCTGCCAAGATTACCGAATCGCATCTTACAGAGATAACGTACAGAATTTACGGCCAGACATTTAGCAAGATTGCTTCAAGAGCATATTAAAAACGTTAGGACTTCTCCACTTATTCCCAGCAAAGTAAGAGAGATATCACTGAAACTGTTTAATCGTATTCGATCAGATCATCAAATGCAGTTCTTGGAAAGCAGACAATTGGGGATGAGAGAACTCTCATCGTCTATTCCTGATTTTATACTATACTTACATAAGATGCATAAATATGTCGCTTCGCATTTTCTTTACAAAATCCCATACGCCACTCATAGATTTCCTCAATATTAGGAAAGAGGAATACGAATTCCAAACCTATAGAAGTGGCAAAGAGTCGAAAAAAGAGTTATCAGAACGAGACCGTCCCCATGAAATTAGAAGTAAGTGGAGGGACCGCTTTACATGAAGTGTTAATTCAGAATTTTGGTTACTATCTATTCGATCGATCCAATAAACCCCTCCAGTAGACTTTCAAAAGAAATACTTTTCTCACATTGAGAGCATGGATCGATATACCACTATTACGGGAAATATTTATATCGTACTCGAGAAATCAGGTACCAGTATTTTTTCTGAAGAAGATGAGTAAGATGATGTATAGGATGTAAATGAGACGAGAAAACCAGACGAATTCTGATATGATATTCGACTACAGCGTGGTTCTAAGAATCTATCCCAGTATCTGCATAGACAATGTTTTGTTTAGCATGATAGTAAATATGGACGGGAAGAATCCTGATTTTCGAGGAATTTCTTCAATTCAACCTATTTCGTTGATCTTTCAAGGTGCTATCTAACGATGAGTCTTAGTATAATACAATAGCCAAATGGGTAAAAAACAAACCTATCACAACGGGGTATTTCAAGCTGCTCGCCGAATTTAAATAGGACCATCACCTCCTCCAGGTTTCGTTTCTCACCTCTGATAACGCAGTAACTTAAGTCCAAACCATTTAAGTTATATAGCTGGAACTCCTTCCCCATCGTCACTTTCGACTTGTTCGTCAGATAAACATACTAAGGAATAACCTACTTCACGGTTGTGTTATACATCACCTTTTGACTACATGACATGCACACTACGATATCTTCTCAATTTTCAGTATGATTCTCTTCTTGACGACTGCGGTTCCTGCTGATTTATACCTCAAATATCAACTCACTTATAGAACATCCTCCTTGAAATTCACTTAAATAGTTGCCCACTCTTTCTTTAAAGACAACCTCAGTCCAATTTAATAGTTCAATGATAGAGATCAGCCTTCTTGACAGATAGGTCGCAGACCACATTCCACATTTTTCGTTGAGGATTATACTTTCAACTATTTTCAAACTTTACCGATTTCTCTGGGATTTAGTTTCCCCAAAATTTAAAGGGAGGGCTTTTTGCCCGGCCAAAAATCTTAGCCATTGTCAAGCTAGTGGCACCTCTCTTACAGTAATTACGCAGGTTACTATAATTAGATGACAAACTTCGAGTTAATATCCACCAAATGTCCTAGGCTGAGATAATCATCGATGGGAACACATGATGAGATTTTGAATATCTCCCACATTTTACAAGAACAGAGGTCCTGCAAGAGACTACCACATATAATGATCTCACTGAATACATCCGATCCGTCGCAGAAGAAATACTATTTGTAGCCTACATATTATCCATTCTCGGATAATTCTCCAAATGTGTTCATCATAAGCAATATATTGTAATCTTTGTGAGAGAGTAAAGAAAGAAGATTAAATTCAAGGAGATAAGTAGTAATACGAATAGTATGTCGCAGTCTCAGACATTGAAACTGACATCAGTCACAGTCCACTCAGTCCAGTCAGTCATCATCAGTCACAAAAGGATATGAAGAATGAATTTCAGGTGTTATTTATATTGTTATATGGATAATAGGTTCTAGTTTTGTTTTCTATTGTTATGTGGCGCGTAGTGAGATCCTGCTTGAGTAAGAGGGGATTACGACAAGTTTTCAGGTAGTAATGTATTCTGTCATTTCAGTTCTCGCAAGCAGTTCTCGTTGATGCTCTGATGAAAGAAGGATAAATCAAAATCTGAATAAATTGAATTCATTTCAAACTCTTATGCAAAATAAGAAGCAAAACTTACATTCCAATGATTTATTATTGAATAAGAAATGTTATTATATTATATATTAGTCTATAAGTATTGTCATGAGAGAATAGATAGATATTTTAGTTCCGTATCCGATTGAAATGTGGGGATGCGCATAAAGATGCTGAAATGCGAATTAAGGATGTCAGAATGCAGATATTAATTGCATAATGTAAGGACATAAGGACTTATAGCCGCTTTCTTAATTTCTGATTATTTTCCTTATCACGCACTTTACATTCAAAGTTTATTTGCCTCTTTATAGTAAAGTCTTCAGCTATCACTTGCAGTCCTCACGGACTACAATTTTCTTACTACTCTATCACAAAATGGTAATATCATATTATAGAATTCTCATCCACTTTTTCTTATGTTAATAAATACTTCTTAAATAGGGATTTGTTCAAGAGTTGTGGAACATGTATCAGAATTCTGCCTAACATCACAAAACAACTAACTCAGAAAATTTTGCAACAGAACACACATAATGCATATAAATGTATTAAATTAAGGTCTGTTGTATTAATTTATGGTAATTTATTTACGCGATGCTGTCTATCTCAAGATTGAGCCCAGCCCTTTATCAGTATTTCCCAGTACATTGACCGAATTATTGTCGTTGAGTCAGGTGTGGCACTCTCTCTCAAGATGAGAAAAGAATCTTACCGAAATATGATAGATGTTAAACTATTTCAGTTCAGCCTTTTCATATCCTGCCTGTCCACTAAAGTGGAAGGCGAAGATTGATATCATCCGTGGCATATGTGTGCTCTATATTGGCGTGACCCCTAGCAGGAGAAGAGAGTGTTATGCTGAAACAAACAATGATTCAGAGTTTGAACCTAGTACTGATTTTCTATTGACGGTACTCCATGTGACCAAATCACGACATAGCAAGCAAGGCGAATCGGCTGTAAGAGTCCTATCTATATTCGCGATTCAAATTTCACGCCATTTTAACCAAGAAAGTCTACCTAAGACTGTTCTAGTTTCAAAACCGTCATTTCAAATTGCCATTCTGTCTCCGAAAAACATGACGACATCATCAAGCTACACACATGAAGGAA
This sequence comes from Trachelipus rathkii, assembly GCA_015478945.1. NCBI lineage: Eukaryota > Metazoa > Arthropoda > Malacostraca > Isopoda > Trachelipodidae > Trachelipus > Trachelipus rathkii. Next base: position 52,226 of record JABUQX010095449.1, read on the forward strand.
TTGCATATCCAGAATTTGATTGCATCTATAAGATTGTTTCGATGTAATTATTCTAAATTTCCATTACAGCATAGAAAAACAGCGGATGAAAAGAATCCTCACACAGAAAATACTTAAAAAAAAACAAAGACTTCGAATCACATTGTACCGCATGGAGTTCATCCACGCTCTTTTAAAAACTCTATGAGAAATATAAGGAATGAATTTCACTTCCCCAGATTCATCTCAAGATCTTTTCTAGATCCACTCGTCGAGGAGTCAAAAAGGTCAAAGAATAGTTCAGAAGCTCTTTCAGGTCATGTGAAAATCGTAGTTCGAGATACCGTTTTCTGCCTTAGTGTAGGAAACGCGATCACAATAATCAATCTGCGCTAGAGTGGTGCAGCCTATCGATTCTATATACGTCCCAGTATGAGCGGAGAGGTGTATTTCCCAGACATTCCCACCTTTTCTAATCTCGATCAGTTCTCCAATCATTCCTATGGAAAACGGCTTACCTGTTCTCCACAACTTTCTTGCTCAACTGATAGGAATCACTGATTCACAACTCAGCCACAATGTATATATCCCAGTTCAACGCCCACTTGCAACCTCAATCTCAAATTTGTTATCTATCTGATAATTGTACAGTATCCGACGCCACAATCAAGTCGCCCCCTTCGACCACACTACCATGACCCAGAATTTCAATGATTCCTTAAACCAAAGGAACCACTAAGATTCCAGTATTCGGCGGCATGGAGAAATTCTAATTGGAGAAAGAAGTAACACCAAAAATTGGATTGGAAAAGACTCAATGATAAGAGAAGTTGGAAGAAGAAACAACCAAGATCGTGTCGTCATTTCATATATGTTTCTTAATTTGATCTAATTGCTAATTTAACTGTGTTGTAAATAGTTTTTCTGTGATTTAGTTATAGTTTCGCTGAGTTGTCTCAATTTTATTTTCCTTGTCTATCCTATAATTCACCTACCACCTGCTAGGCTCGTACATCTCTTATCTCTGTGGTAAAAAATGTATGACGGGTTTAGCTTGGTGTGGGATATAATGGGAGTTTTACAATCTGTATAGATATAATGTGTCCATTATTAGTTTTAGCTTTTTTCTGTTTATTCAGAAATATAAATATTTATGGTTATATTTATCAAAGATTCAACAGTATTATCTTGATTTAGTTTTCGTTTGTTTGTTTGTTTCTTTTACTTGCATATTTTAATCAATTATTTTCCCCCGACTTCTGAGTTAATGTTTATCACCAGAAGTACTCAAAGTCTATTTATTTAGGATTGAATCCGGATTTGTATTATATTGTATATTTGCTGCTGTTGGTTATAAATGTCGTTGAAACTTTTCTATGTGCTGTGTTTGGAATCTTATATATGATCAAACAATTACCGACAAAACTCCTGGTAGAAATTGTATCTCGACGGGTGTCAGTTATATTTGTGAAGTGCCAATATATATTACTATAATATATTTTTGGCCCACGGATACAGTCAAGAATACGCATGTTATGTTCATCACATACATAAGAACAAGTAAGGCTTGTAGTTGTTGTTTCAATACAAATTACTCAACAAATATCATCAACTCAAACATTTTACATTAAATCTCGTCCTCAACTCAGATGATTTCATTAGGAAATAAAGCCAAGCCTACAGTCGTCACCTGGTACTTAATAACTACAAAACCTTCTCATTTCATTGTAAAGAATTTATAAGATTTAAACTGTCACTTCTCTTTCAGGCTTCTAAGTTTTGGTTCTGATCTCGGATTGCAACTTCTATTTTTGGATTGTTCTAAGTTTTGGTTCTAATCTCGGATTGCAACTTCTATTTTTGGATTGTTCTAAGTTTTGGTTCTAATCTCGGATTGCAACTTCTATTTTTGGATTGTTCTAAGTTTTGGTTCTAATCTCGGATTGCAACTTCTATTTTTGGATTGTTCTAAGTTTTGGTTCTAATCTCGGATTGCAACTTCTATTTTTGGATTGTTCTAAGTTTTGGTTCTAATCTCGGATTGCAACTTCTATTTTTGGATTGTTCTAAGTTTTGGTTCTAATCTCGGATTGCAACTTCTATTTTTGGATTGTTCTAAGTTTTGGTTCTCTCTAATGATCTCATAGAACTCTCTATTATCCTATAATCCCTAACATTGTCGCTATCGCGTCGGCTGTTCTTACCACACTCATCACATTAACACTGACCAATTGCCAATGGGCAACACCTACACACGAGATGCTGCAAGGCAAATAGTTCCAAGACAACTACCCACCGTTTGATTAAGGCCTTTTCGTACGACTGGGTATTCAGCACATCTCCGTATCTCAGAGTGAAGGCTGAAGGTATTAGGAATGGGAAGAATTCACGGTGAGAACTAATTTTTTCCCTATCTTACTATGACATGTCTTCATTTCTCATAATCAGGGAAGTGGAAGTCCGATACGTTTCTCTTCATTTGTACAGTTCAGATTATTCTGTTTCAATCAGAATTTCAGTTGCAGTTAAATTCAGTTTTTACGAATCCATTCGACATTCCTCCCGTTACTGATAATATATACTATAATATATATATATATATATAATATATATATAATATTATATAATATATACTTATATATACTACCTATATATATACTAACTATATATATATATGAGCCATTCAAAGAGACAGACAGCCCGACAATTGTATCTAGCTGTCATATCTAGACGGTATGTGTAGGTATAGCATTTTGAGAATCTTTAGGTATAGCTATAGTATTTTTATTTTATACTAGTTAATAAGCTTTATAACAGCTCATTCAAATATCGTAATGGTTTTATTAAGTGTCAATTTTCAAGATAATTTCTGGCCTTTTGAATTATGCAGAAATCTGTAGGAAAATTTTTATTTCTAATAAATTGGAATTTTTTATCTTAAAACAAACAAAATTTTCATTTTTTTTATATGAATGAATGCTTAAGATGCCTAAATGTAGCATCTACGTTAGCAGGATCGATCACGTTAAGTATAAATTCGGCTCCACTTTCTTAATGACTTTTAAATTATTTTTTTCTAAATAGCATAAAAATTACTAGATAGACCAAAAAAATAATAATTAATTCTAATATAAAAGTTATTAAAGTTTACATTAAGCTCATTCAGCCTGGACCTTGAGGGTCGAACCGGACATCGTTTAAATCGCTCTTTTACGTATAAATTCATTTATATTTTTAAAATTTTACTTATATAATAATTGTTTATATTAAAATTAAGACAATAAATAATAAAAATGTCAATAATGATACAAAATAAGAATAAAAATAAGGCGGCCATTTTCCCCTCTCGCTAAAAATGACACTTTTTGGATTCGGATTTTTATAATAAATTTCAATTTATTTATTTTAGTTTTTTATTTAATATAATAATATTTATAATTTAAATTATTATACCATAATAAAAATGTCCAGAATACAATACGGTAAAATATGTAAAAACAAATCTGGTGGTACCGATTACAAACCCAATCATCAATTTTACGAGGTGAATGGACCAATGGTTAGCCAGTGATTTAGCACTATATGTTTGCGAACAAAAATTACTTTCCCAGTTTAAAGCTAAACATAATCAGTGTATTACAAACTGAAAAAATAATTAAAATCATCCACAATAATGATATCTATAAAAAGTTAAAAAAATCAATTTTTAAAAGTCGCATTCTATTGAAAGCATTTTAGTACCTACAATTATCTCATCCTTTTCTAAAAATCTAACTTCTAGATAAAGATGATCTAAATATAAAATGTATGTAAGGCGTAGCTATTAAATGAGCGAAAATTTTTTTTTATTTTTTAAATATTTTTATTCATATTAGAGTGACCGAATCACCTCTAAAGAAGGTGGCCGTCAACCCGCCTGACGATATATCTGTGATTTTAATTTTTTATTTTATTAAAATTCATTTGCAGTTAACATTTGAGAGCCTGAACTTTTTTTCCTAGAGAGACGAAGCTTGCTTTTTTTATTCATTATTATTAATTTGTAGAGTAGTCTACATCTAGCAGATTGTATGATCCAAAAAAGAGGCAATACCAATACTTATTTTTAGGTGCCATACCGATACTTTACCTATTACAAATAAATAATCAGTTTCTTCAATTATTAGATATTTCTGAGTGCTAACTTAGATTGCATTCCTGACAAAAACTATACTTATCATTTATTAATATTGATTATAATGGTGTTGGAAAGGCTATTTATTAAATTAAAAATTAGTATTATAATACATAATAATACAAATATAATATTAATAACTTTTTGTTGTGTTATTCAAAAAATATTGATTCTATTTCCAGTTAAGTATTAAAAAAGTGAAGTTAATATCATATAATTTAATGATTATATTTACAAGAAGATTCTTTAATATATTATATAAGATATAAAAAATGAAAGAAGGACTTCATTATACAGACGACGAGCCAAAAATTGAAATGGTTCAAATATTTTTAAAATGACAAATAAATATACTGCATTTTAATAAAATATTATCATATAATATAATTTCATAAAATTCTCAAATTGTAGCAAAAATATTAGGCTTGACACTATATCTGGGCGACTGTTCACTCATTGGAATGTGGGTGTAGTATAGGTGTACGGAACTGAAATTTTCGGTTCGGCCGAACCGGAATAGCCGAATCACCCAAAAAATTCGCAGGAACCGGAATATTTCTATTGAACTTTATTAAACTATAAAGAAAACTTTAAAAAATATCTCTTATTATATTTTTTTTTTAAACTTTCTATATTCGTTTATAGAATTAATATACATATATATATATTATATACTATATATATAATATCCACTATAATATTTTACTTCATATATATATTTTGTTTATTCTTTTGTGTGCGTTTAAAATATAATATATACACCTATACTGTAATACAATTCAGTCCAGAATTTAGGGTACTCAAAATGCTAAGTTTATGGAGCTTTATTTTTTTTTTGGCAAAAATATTTTATATCATTAAAATTTCTCCTTTCCAAAACACTTCAGTATTATTATATTTGTATAAATATAATTATAGGATTAATGGTGTGCGAAAAGTAACGTGGACCGAATTGCCCACGATTTGGAGCGGGAAATTCGTCCTTCAATTTTCACTATCCCTAAGATCCTCAAATTTAAAGTTTGTTAATCTCACATGATAACTAATTTTAAAATAAGTTCAGCCAAATGTTGCAAATATCAATTTAAAAAATGGGTTTAAAACCTAATCAAAACTAAGAATATCCGTTATATTTTTCAAATGGATATCTTTAAAATTAGCTCACTATGTAAGAATGTCCTAATTCTGTAAGTTGCATAATTTCTTTTATCTGTAATAATACGATTACAGATATTCCTTAACGTTTGTGAGGTTTTTTTACAATTTGCGATGTTTGACAAAAATGAACGCAAACACGTTTGACAAAAACAATGCAAACTCAAGCATTTTAGGCATATTTTTTCGTAAGAACCAATGCAAGAATGAAAACTGTTAGGGTCTGGGAACATCATCATCAGAGTAATACCCTTTGTATCCGCGTGTACTTCACTGGTAAACTATTGAACATCGCAATTAAATATAAATATGTTATAAGTTTAATTAGTTCAGAATTGAAAATACCTTTAACTCCTTTATTCTTGCATTAAAAACTGTAATATTGATTTAGCATCATATGTCCGACTTTTTGTAAAATATTAAGAAATTTAATTTATTTAGAAGATTTCAAATGTGGACGAATTCCGCACTCGCAAAACTTTTCTGATTCACCAATAGTACAATTTTTATATAAACATTTATCTCTTGCTTGAATGACTCCAACGATATGCAAATTAAGGTTATGAACGGTAATTTTTAATCCGTATATTTGGTACCTAATGTAATACAAATTATTTGACCTGTATGATTTATAGCAATAAGCTAAAATTTACCTGATTTTTATAGTGTCAGAAAAAAAAAAAAAAATCACAAAATTATTACTTTTAAATAGTTCATAACAACAATAACCTAACAAAAAAAACCATTTTCTTAAGTTATTTTGGCAATAAAGATTTATAGGTATTTAGCCACTGACCGAATGAGTGACCCGAGCACATGGACGAATTACCAGCTCTTACGATATATTATATATATTATATATACCTATATAATATATTATATATTATGTGTGTTAATATAGCTAATTCATATTATATATTTAGTGGATGTGGAACTATTAATGTAATCGCTCACTCCGAAAAACGCGGCAATATTTTTTAAATTTCTCACGCGTGCATTTTGCCAACTAGTATTTGAACAAATATTAATTCAAAAATATATTCGAATTCCATTTATATATATATCCATTAAAATAATCTTTAATCATAAATAGTACTAAATACATAATCATAATAGTACAATAATATATAACAATAATAATAATAATAATAATAATCAATTAATTATTTCATACTATATATTATATAATATAATATACTATATTATCTTATTCTATAAATATATAATATATGATATACATACTATATACTATACTATAATAAGATATATAATTGCCTATACTAAGATATATATATAATTACTATTATATATACTACTATCTATCATACTATAGACTATCATATATACTAGATATTAATAATAATTATACCATTGCCCTCATCGGTACTGTATCGACAATTCCAGTGCTTAAGGGTTCGCCATCTTCTGTATATGCGCTCTAATAGCCACACTCCATCTCACAAACACTAATCATTGATACATCTACTCTACTATCACACCCTCTCTCAATAGACAACACTCTTTACAGCATCCTATCCTTAATCCAAAGTGTAGGGAGAAAAAAATTGCCCATCGACTTGTCCTGCGTCTCAGTTGAAGGCGGTAGGCGTAGCTGCGTGGTCGCTCTACGCTGCTGCCCTAACTACATTGCAATCTTTGCGAGGAATCTAATGATGCCTCGAGTGAAGTCGTGAACGCAAGTAAGCGCCCTTCTTTCATTCGCCGAAAATGTATAATCGATATCTGTATATGAAATGTAGAGAAAATAAATTTTAAGAGTATCAAGTTTTATGATTTTGGAAAGGGTAAATTTGTCTTGCTCGCTGTGGATGAAACAAAGATGAAAGTAAGGGAAACTGAGTGCGGTGTGTGTGAAATGTGTTTTGTTGATGTGGAAAGAATGAGAGGGGATAGAATTATTGCAATTCGAATGAGTGCAAGTATCAGTGTTCGCTAGAGAAGCTATGTTACTAGATTTTGTGTGGCCTTGCAGTCTAAAGTCTAATTTTTAAATTTAAGTTTGAAAAAGCAGTCACCATTTGGTCGGTGCGAATATATCCAATTGAGGATAGTTGAAAAAGAATAGATTTTTGGCTATAATCTGAATTGATGTTTATGGCTCCGGGCGGAATAGGCGATTCGTTTTCATTTGCCACTATATGCCCATCAAGGATTTTCTCTTTATACCAGTAGCCCACAACCATCACGCAAGAAGACCTATTCAAGGAAAGAGGTATAGAATTAAAAGGAAAAACCCTTTCAAGCCCCAAAAGACGACCTATCGAGCAAGACGCAGCTTTTAAATAGAGGAGATTAAATTCAGTAAGAAATATACAGAAGATGGAAAGAGAATTCCGCAAAAAACCCGTGTGGGACAAGAGCGAGACACACCAGCAAACTGCCTGGATTACCAATGTCAAACAATACTCCCCGTCGCAACTACTAGCAACCTATTGTGGCTCACGAAGCCTCTAAAGTGGTGTACATGATGATAAGTCCCTCGAAATTGCCTGCACCCCCCGGTACTATAGAGAGTTAGAGATAAGCCCCACCAACATGCCTCGCAAAGTTAACGAGGGTCAAAGAACTGGAAGTACAGAACGTCTCTCACTAGCCTTGCTCTGCCGTTGATCGACCTGTCACAAAGCGGTTGTGAAACACGCTCCCCCAAGTATGGAGCAGTCACTTCCATAAATAGGGATAAACTATGCCTAGCGAGAAACATGAAGGACAAACGAGAAGTTCAGAGTCTAAACAGAAATCTCCCAGTTACTTTGAGCCCGCCCTAGAACCGTTGTGATGTAGAGGTTAGCAAGACATTTTTATTGTTCAGTTTAAAGCAGGATCAGTTCTAATTATATTCAACGAAGACACAGAACCGTCCAAAGAGAAGAAAGTTAGAAGATATTTTGGAGAAGATTTGTTAAAAGTTGGTTTTTAAAGAATTGAATTCAAAAGTTAAATCTTCCTACTCTCCTCAGCGAGATATAACATCCGCGCAAAGATTCACGACTAGCGGCAATTCGAAGTAAAAGTAGGAGTGATTCATCTGATATAAAGAATGATCAGGATCGACTGTATCGGAATACGATTGGATCTAGACGTTAGAGGTGCACGCTGAGAAGTCATAATGAAAACAGTACCAATAAAGTAGCCATAGAGAATAGATAAGACAGAACCCTGAGCAACACAACTATAGACAGAAAAAGAAGAAGAAGTCACGCCCATTCAAAACAGCCGTTAATGAGCGATTTGAAAGAAAGCTCAGCATCAATTAAGCACAAGAGAAGAAGGCAAACTCGAACAAGCCACGCCGCTCCCGCCGAGCATCTGGGAGACCGTGACGGTGCCATACTCTGAAATGCTTTGACATCCCCAGTCAAGCCCACCACGCAAGTCTCCCCGTGTTCTAGAAGCACAAAAAACATAAATCGGTTTAGATTAGTAATGTAAACGCTAGAGACTCTCGAGCACGAGACACGTACTAGCGACGAATTAGTTTCAGATATCTAAAGTAGGATGAGAAGGTTCAAGATCTTAGATAGAATACAGTGAGAGCTACAGGGCCAGATAGTTAAGACTCGAGCTGACTTCCTTTTTCGGAAAGGTATCGACATGTATGAGAGATTCCAACATAGGAGGGAAATAGCTAAATGGACATTAGAAAATATATAGTTGAGCCGACGGGGACGAAAGATAGCTTTGCAGTTGGAATTGCAACACAATTTTGATCAGATCGAATAAGAGAGAG
>JABUQX010095450.1:10000-20000 GCA_015478945.1 Trachelipus rathkii
ATATATTTATATATTATATATTATATATTATATATATTATTAAATATATATCTATATATATGTATATATATCATATATATATATATTTATATTATATATATATATATTATTATATATATATCTTATATATCTATATTATATATATATATATCAATATATTATATATATATAATTATATTATATATATATATTATATTTATATATATATATATATTAATATATAATATATATATCCGGTTTAATATATATATATATATTATATATATAATATATATATATTATATTAATTATATATATATTATCTATATATATATATTATATATATATATATATTATTATATTATATATATTTCCCTATTCACGGAGTTGTTTATGTATCGTATCGGAACCCTAGTCCCCTTGCCTAGTGGTTTGCAGTTTCTTAGATACTCTCTTGTAAATTTAAATTTTCTTGTAGAAAAAGAAAATTCAAGATGGCTGTTTTCATCAAATCATAAAATATGTGTTTAAAGGATTTGTCCATCTGATGATATCTGGAAACCTCCTGATTAGTATATGAGCATCTATATGGATAACATAAACGATTATGCTAGTTTCCCTTTGCATCTGCTGTCTTAAACCTTTATTGCGTGAATAACTATGGGGCACATGACTGTTATATCGATAGATACCAACACTAGTGTGTTGAGATCAAGGCTACATGACTAGTTATATCTAGTGGAGTCAGCGAATAACGACCGTTTGGGGTGACACATACAGATGGAGACGGATACAATTGAGCGTATTTAAAAAAGAGGGGGCTATATTGTGATTTTCAGAAATATATAATTAAAATCATTTCATCATGTATCTTTATAGTTGTTGAAGGCTTGTGATGTGAGAGGAGGCAGTTGTCACGCTAAGCACAAAATCTGTTTTTGTAATGATATAGGAAGTCATGCGGTGTTAAAAAATTGCCAATTTTAACGACTAGATTTTAATTACATCATTTTTAAGCCCTAGATAACCTGGATAAGAGACAACTACCTTCAAGTAACATCTAAAACTAAGCATGATTCGCCTCTCAACGTGCATACCCAAATAATGATTATTAAATTTAATTAACTTTTGGGACAATGATTCTGAACTTAAATTCCAAGGAAAGACAATTATCTCACGAATGAATTTAAAGATATATCAAAGTGTTATATATTAGTTTTTCAGACTACCAATCTCACAACAGAGTTCCATTACCATTAAGAAGGACTTGCCAGGTATGCGCAGCTGGTGTGGTGGGTGTGGTGTAAAGTTCTTACTCTGGTATTGGCGAACTGGGTCACTGTTGGCAATATCGTGTCGCCAGATGATCGTAAGGATTGACTCGCACGCGAACTAGGCAATCTCTGCGAGATTAGGCCGCGAATTTCTTACATCGCCCAACATTTACGCATTAAGAGACACTTCATAACGGAAGAATCACCGTTGAACTACACATCTTTCAAATAGATTGCACAATCCAACGCATCTATTTTAAAGCTGAGAATATTGAAGCAATGGATTATAATATAATAGTGATTTATATATATATATTAATTATTTAATATATTATATATATATATTATAGCTCACTAATTTGTAGACGGTATATATATAAGATATACTATATGGGTGGATACTAAGTAACCAACAATCCTAGGGATCCGACTAAAACGTTGTACTGGCAAATGTCTTAATGAACATAGGTAGGGATATATATATATTCCAAACATCACTTTCCGACCTATGTTCATTAAATATTTTTTGCCCAGCACAGCGTGTTTAGTCAGATCCCAGGGTTTGTCGGTTAAAATTAGTATCCACCCTATAAATAAATATAGATATATATATATATTATATATATATATATATAATATATATATTATATAATTATTATATATTGTAATATATATATAAGCTATAATATATTATAATACATTATATATTATATACTAGTTATATACTTTATCTATTATATAAGTACGAATAGTATATCTACTTATGATATATGTATATATATTATCATATTTTATGATTTGAATACACTATACTATTATATATATATATAGGCCACTATATATATTATAACTATAGTAGTATATAAGGTTTCTCGGTACGTATATATGTTTGGCTATATTAAATAGTATAGTAATGATATTAGTATGTTTATCACTATATATAAAGTGTCATTATTATGATATATCACTATATATATAATATATATCAGTACTCTTACGTGATTATAGTATAATACTAATAACTATTAAGTTGATATATATATAACGAAGTATGTAGAACTGTGTGTCAGAGTGAGCTGGGTGAGGCGTGGAATAGTTCTTATATGGCGCTAATATTTATATGATATATATTATATTATATATATATATTATATATATATATATATATATATTAGTACTCGAAGTAATATCTCGCTGTAGATCAAGTATACATGGGAAAACCTAAAAATAATAAGTTCTCTCTATCTCAAAAGAAAATCACAGAAAACGAAAAAGTAAACATGTATTTAAACACATGTTTTTTGCTAATAGACATTTATTTCTTTACTTCCAAAATATTAGATTTGTATCTTTAATTTTGTACTGTAAGAGGCCGATTTTTATTCTCTTATTTAATATATTATTATATAAGATATTCTGTATTATGTAGATGATATTTGTGCTTTTTCTAATAATAATATTTTGTGTACGCAATATCGTGTGTGTACATTTAAAAATTCGAGGCTTCTTTTTGTCTTAATTGCGCACCATTCACAATTCTCTCTCTTGTTCATATTATTGTCCAGAAGTTTATTATTATTTTTTTTAAACGAGTTTCTTTTAGGTTTTAACAAGAGAATTAGTAAATGTAAAAATAATATTTTCAATGCGGCAAGTACAGCGAATATTTTTTGTAATGTATAGAACCTAACCTAAATGCTTACTAAATATTCATTCAATAAAAAAAGCAGCTCTTTAATAGTAGCAAGATGAGTCTCAATAGAACATCAAGAATTTATGTTTGTGGTAGACAGAAATTTAATTCGTCCCAGACTTTTATTGCTAAGCTATCATATTAATATATATATTATATATAACTATATTATATATATTATATATATATATAATATTATACATATATATATATATATTATATTATAATAGTATATATATAATATATTATATATTATAAAACCACAGAGAGTACGGTTTCGGTACGGTACGGTACGGTACGGTGCGGTGCGTTGCGGTGCGTTGCGGTGCGGTGCGCTGTGCCAGGTGCGGGTGCAGTGCGGTGCTGAAAAATGATTTTTGGCAAAATTCCGGAGTTCGCTAACCCTATTAATATATTATACAGTTTCAAACTTTGCTTTATTAAAAAGAAAAAGGAAAATAATGAGGAACTGAACGAAACACATATAAGAATTTTACCTCTTATGCTTAACTCATACGTATACCACAACTTTACCTACAACGTAGCTACAAAATGGTAGTTAAGTGGTGGGTGGTCATGAATTGATATGGAAATTATATATATGAAAAACGCTTTATGTACCCAGACTGAACTCCGCGTTTGCAACGTCAATGGAAACAGATTTCAGTTTCTGGTTCATTTGAGTTAAGAAGAAACAAGCAATATTTATTTTTAATTATAAAAATTTTAATAACTATTTTTTAGCAAAATATACACAAGATAACATGTAAATTAAATGATCTAATATATTAATAGTAAGATATATTCAAATTTAAGTCTCATAATATTAAGCTTCATTAATATTCAAAACTTGAAATTCAACTTTGCCAAAATATTCAGCTGTATCCTCTTATAAATCATATTATGGAAAAAATACAAGTTATGTATTTTAAGTAAAATTTTCTTATCTCAAATTTATATACACATAAATGCATGTGTGTATATTCATTACTTATTCATTACTTATATTTCATGCAAGTATAAATTTTATTTTTAACCTAAATCTTATTTATGCAAAGTTATATCGTTAATAAAACACAGTTGTTAATAATATATAATACTTGAATTGTTATATTGTCTCATTTCGCAGAGAAATAAAAAATCTTTATGTAATTTTTATTTATATATAAATCATAATAAAACTTCACATAATTTTCTTGTGTATTTATTTGCTAACTTCATTCAGAAAGACTGCAGTCAGTAATTACACTAACGGGCAAGTTATTTTTATAAGCATTTATATTATTAGCAAATGGCACGGATGTTTGCTAATGGTTAAAAATAGAATCATTTATAAAATGATGAATTCCTTGCTCATTTCATTGTTATATATATATATATATATGATATTATATATATATATATACGTATATAATATATATATATACTATAATTTATAGATATATGTTTATATATATATAATCTCATATATATTTATATCACTCTATAGGTGTCTATATATACTATATATATAGTATATATATATATATAATATATTATATTATAATATATATATATAATATATATATATCGATATATTATACCTATATATATATATATATATATGATATATATATATATATATATTATATATAATTATATATATATATATATATATTATATAATATATATATATATATAATATCTACTATATTATATTAGTGTGGGGACGATTCAAATTTCCAGCGCTGCCGATTCCGATTCCGATACCAGTCAAAAGTGCCGATTCGATTCCGATTCCGATTCGATTCCATTATATATATATATATATATAGTATAATATATATTATATATTATATATATATATATTATATATATATATATATATATATATATTATATATTTATATATAATATATATATAATATATATACTATATACGGGGAATTTCGTGGGCATAAAACGCACAATTATTTGTTTATGCCATCACATCTGTAAGGGTAAGGGTTCAATCACTTAGAGTCATGTGATTTATAATATATCATATATATATATATATATATTATAATATTTATATATATATATATATTATATATATATATATATATATATATATTATATATATTATATATATTTACTGTATATATATATATGGCATTATTGAGAACTAGTTGCAAAGAGTGTAAAAAGCAAGGTAATGCCTGGAATCCTGCTTGTATATCTCCTGCAGCCATATTAGGTGCATTATCCCTTACTATAACATGAATTTTTATTAGGATGAATATTGAATTCTTCCATAACATTTTGAAGACAATCACTTATATTAGATGCTGTGTGAGATAGGTGAAAAGGTGAAACTCGAAGGATGGCACGTTCTGTGTGTTCATTAGTTGCTAGATTAACCAATGAGCGGTAACTTAACAATGAGGTATTTTGCAGTCATCGGCTGTCCATCCATCGCTTGTAAAAGACAAGTATTCCCCTGCATTAATCTGATCTTGTATTTTTTTCTCACACATTCATATATATTTTTCACAATAGTTTCTTTTATATATTTTTTTGAAGGAATTACATAGTTTGGGCACACATGATTTATCAGTCTTATGAAACGCAATGTCTTCAACTATTGAAAATGGTTGCAAATCCACTGCGATCACATTTCTTCAATAGGTCTGGGAATCTTCTTGGATTCAGAGTCATTTATTGCCATTATTTTGGTTTATATAGTTAAGAGTGGTAAACTCCGCAAAAGTATTGGTTTGTGAGGTGTGCTTAAACTCAGTTCTGTGACTCTTCTTGGCTACGGTTGTGTGCTAAAATATTTTACCGTAAGAGATCATTTCCTTTTCTGTCCTTGTCTTTTTTCCTTTTGTGCGTTCTTATCTCTTTAATTCTTTGGATGCTTTACTAGTATTTAAATATTTAACGCATATTTGTTGTTGTAAGCCACCTCTATTGGTATCATATATAGATATATATGAGATATTGAGCTCACTCAGATTTGAAAGAATAGTGATTGTTGGTAAGATTGATCATCTTAGCTTGTCGAATAATTTCCATGCTCAAACTTTTTGGATTTACAAGCGAATAGATCCTTCTTTGCTGTTTTTGAATTGGTAATGCTTGCCATGTTAATTTATCTAGGGCAAGGCAATTGTTTCTAATTTTTTAAAGTTATTATTTATAAATTTTTAATATTTTCAGTATTATTTTAAAAATATAAACAATTGAAAGAGTTAAATTTAAGGAGTATATATACTATATATATATATTATTATATATAATATATAATATATATATATATATATAATATCAATATATATATATATTATATATAGTACTATAACTCAGGTTATAATACTTATAAATCGCTTATTTATATTGGTAGGCTAGCTGATATGTTACTCACGCGTTATGGGGGTGAATCTTATATATATATATATTATTATATATATTATATTTCTTTAAAGTTTACATACAAAAAATGAAATATTATAGTTTAAAACAGATTCCAGTTCTGGAAATTATTAAAGGTTTTCATTCAAAAAGAACAAAAGTCTGCAGAAATAAAACTGACTAAACAAAAAATTTAAAGTTCTATTTTAATTCCTTTAACTTTTATTTTCTCAATTATAAATTTCGCAGGCCCTAGGAGGTGTGTCTAAAGTGAAATTGGATAAGAAGGCACTGTGTGTGTGTATGCCAGGGTGATATTTTGAGAGAACGAACACTTTGCGTTATACGTTTAATAGCCTATCCGCCTAAAATCTGGACTCTTTCATAAGTGTGCAAATTGTTAATAATATTTTATATAAAACAAAATATTTTTCATAATTATTAATTACATAATGTTATTCATTATCCATTAATTACCCCTACATGGCACATATATCCTGCTTCACTTATGAGTTCACTGGTTATAATTATCAAACATATTACTAACATGACTAACGAAACATTGCATAATGACTCCCTCACCGTCGACTGTCTGAAAATCTTAACGATGATATCTTAGTCATCGTAAAGATACGCGCTGCGCAAACTCAATAAGTTCATTCTTTAATTAAATAGAATTAAGAAGAACTAGAAATAAAAATCAATATGGCAGACTTCGCAACATTGTCTATGTGAAATATATACATTTAAATGTAATACTGAACTATATAAGTGGGGTTCAGATAACTGCTGATCCCCGAAACGATATACGTGTACAATTTTGGCCGATATCCGATTTCGACTCTCATCCGACTTCGTTGAAAACAACACGATTCTTTCGATTCGATGCGATTCGATTAATCGTCCATCACTAATATATAATTTTATACACTATATATATGCTACTTAGTATATTATCGAGTTATACGCTCTCACTATATACGTATGAGGATTATTATATTATATATATATATATATAACTAGCATGAGCGATACCGATATCAAACGTCTATGTAGCGTGATCGAGACGTGGATGTCGATGGCGTGTGCTATAGGGATCTATATATATATATAATATGTCACCCATTCTCAACAGTATTTCTTTCAAAAGTTTTCTTTTCAAACACATACTTCGCTCATTAAACAACCCCATCCTTGGCTTAACCTTTCGATAACACATGACATTTACACATACAACTAGTGTGCTGTGCATTGAATGCGACTGATCAACGAGAAATTTTGACAACACTAAGGAGTCCTTTACATATATATATATTATAGCGTTTGAGCGATTAATATATAATGATAGTGAGGTATAATATTAGTAATGTATGCGTAATTGGTGTTGATAGTATATAGGTTACGTGTCCTCACTATGTAGACTAATATATATATATATATATATATATATATATTTTATATATATTAATATTATATATATCTATATATATAACTGTAATTATTTTTAAATACATCCGTCCAATCTTAAACTATGCATTGCTGGCCTAGGCGCGCGACTATCACAGTCCAACATCCCAAAACTAGAGGTCGTTCAAGACAAATCTCTTAAAAATAATGACAGGCTGCTTCCCTTACTCATTCATCTATCACTTTTAGACTGAAACAGAAATTCTACTCATAGGAGGACAATCTTCGCACAGCGCACTCACCGCGGCTGCCAAATTTTAATTTATCAACAGCAAGTGGACCTTGTCTACGCGGCGGTTCTCAACAGGGCACATACAGGGACAACCTCCTGCGCCAGGGATAACACGCAGCCATGTAATTATGTCTCTTTATTCTCGCGATTCCACGAGTTATTTGACAGAAGGGTGGACTGCGAGGTATAATGCGGGGAGGTTTCCAAACATTCCCCGACATTATCAAGACAGTGTAGGCCGCCAATCAATTAAACAAAAGCAATCTCGAATAACCCCAAACGACACTCTTACTGCGGTCGTGCGAGAAAGGTGTGTGGTTCACGTGTGTGGAGCGCGAGGGCGTTCTGGCTTGAGGCATAGTATCCTTGTCGTCTCGTCCTTCTCCTCCGTCCTCCCCTCCCTCCTCTTCATGAGGTTGTGTTGACCGCTACTACTCTCAGGTGTGACACGATGCTCTCTCTTCTTGCACAAAATCTGAGGAGCCAACAAACACTCTTATTAACAATGTTAGACTTCACTGACATCAGACGTACTTCGATACTCTCAATTCTGACAGATATCTGGGCTGGTGTGCTGTGGTGTCACATATATCTCCGGATCCCCGTTTTCGTAAGGAGGGGACGTCGGTGCTACAAATATATATATATATATATATAATAGCTCTGACTCTCCTCTCACTCATAGGTATATATATATATTAATATATATTATATATATATATATATATATAATATATATATATATATATATATTAGTTTTCATATCTTAAGAGTTGTATCAATTGTTTTAATCCACATAGCTGCTTTATCATCCTTTGGATAAACGAAAACGCAAGAAACCAATACTATGGGCAATTGTTAAAAATTGGAAGAACTAAGTTTGTAAGTGTGTTCTCTTTTACATTAGAAATGCACCGAATGTTCGGTATTGACATTCGCATTCACGAATATTAAAAATGTTTCATTTAACTTCACCATCTTGCGAGAGATATATAAAAGTAATTCTTCGCATTCGCCTCTTACCCTGCGAATGCAATATATAATTCTCCGATGAAAACTTGTTAGAATTTGGGGCGACTTTTGATATGTTGACTGCAGAATGGTTGAATAATCTGGTAAGCGATTGTCGTGGCGTAATTAAAGTCAAATCGAAATTAACAAAATGATTGACATTGTTGGTGTAGTATAAGACAATATGGTGCGCGATATAGAGATATAGATACATATTGATGCGCGGCTTCAGTGTAGCTTAGGATCTTTCTGGTTCGCCTTGCGGATTTTGTTACCTGAGACAGAGAATCGCCAAATTATATTACACACACATGTGCATTGTAACTTATTCTCGAGATAGAGAGAACTGACATAGGGCTCTCAAGAAAAATGGTGGGTCTATTACCAGATAGGAGAGCGCGTGGGAACCGCAGACTAATAAAGCAACTGCAAGAATCTCTAAACAGCTTTAAAAAGAAGCAGATTACTCTTGAAACTTTTGAAACTTGCATGTGACGTGTGGTGGAGCTCTATAACTAACACGCTAATTATCACACTCGCATCGAGATTGGAATGTGAAAAAGCGCAATAAGACAACCACACACACCATCACACAACACACAACACAAGAGTGGTGAGTGATTACATCTCTTGGCGTTCAAAGCGCAGGCGGTCGCATGTTAGCAGGTATGGAAGCGGATGGGCCCTATTGGGAGCGATGGTTGTGACGTCGTAGGGAGACAGAGGACGAGGAGCCAATGAGGTGCTTGAAGTGGCTTTAGTGCGAGAGGTTGCCAGGTGGAACTTTGAGGTAGAACGGGTGTCACGACACACACACACACACACACCAATAGTAGATACGTATTTTTAGTTATCTCGCATACTGTAGAGTACCGTGCATTCTCCTCGGCACTTTAAAGTTTTAGCTTTGTACGGTTAACGTAGAGCGGTCTTTGCTACACATACAATCACAGGGAACGCCTACCTCGGA
>JABUQX010095451.1:0-5000 GCA_015478945.1 Trachelipus rathkii
GGAAAGGGAGAGATACTAAAACTTAACTTAAACTTAAACGCTAATCCTAAGCCTAAACATAAATGTAAACTTAAACTTAAACTTACTCTTAACTGTAAACTTGGAACTTAGATCTTAAAGCTGTAGAACTTAAATTTAACTTAAACTTAACTTAAAGTTTTTTAACTTAAACTTTAAAATTTAAACCTCTTAAACTTAAACTTAAACTTAGTTAAAACTTAAACTTAAACTTAAACTAAACTTAAAGTGCTGAAACTCAAACTTAAACCTCTTAAACTTAAACTTAAACTTAGACCTGGACTTTAGAAACTTTAAATTTAAAGCTGAAAACTGTAAAACTTAACTTAAACATCAACTTAAACTTAAATTTAAACTTTAAACTTAAACTTTAAATTAAATTAGAATTTTATACCTCTTGGAACTTAAACTTAAAACTTAAAACTCTTAAACTTAAACTTAAAACCGACTTAAATTAAACTTAAAGCTTAAACCTAAATTTTTATAAATTAAAGCTTAAATAAAATTAAACCATATACTTTTAACAATTAAATTAACGTTAAATAGAACCTAAACTTAAACTAAACTTAAACTTAAACTGTAACTTACATAAACTTAAACTTAACTTAAGCTTAAATTTAAAACTTAAAACTTAAACTTAAACTTAACTAAAATTAACTTAAGCAAACTTGAGAACTTAAAACTTAAAATTAAGACTTAAAACTTTAAACCTCAACTTAAACTTAAAGCTTAAAGCTTAAAGCTTAACTTAACTTAAATTTTAAACGCTAACCCTTAAACTTAAACTTAACTTAAACTTAAAACTTAAACTTGTAAACTTTAAACTTAAACTTAAACCTAACTTTTAAACTTAATTATACTTAAAAAACTTAAACTTAAAACTTAAACCTTAAATTTAAACTTAAACCGTAACCTATTCATTTTTAAACTTAAACTTAAAGCTTAAATTTAAACTTAATATTAAACTTAAAGAAACTTAACTTAAACTAAACTTAAACTTAAACTTAAACTTAACATAAATTTTAAAACTTAAAGCTTAAACTTAAAGTAACTTAAACTTTAAACTTTAAACTTAAACTTAATTAAACTTAAACTTAAACTTAAACTTTAAACTTAAACTTAAACTTAAACTTAAACTTACTTAAACTTAAACTTAAACTTAAAACCTAAATTTAACTAAACTTAAACTTAAACTTAAAGCTTAACTTAAACTTAAAGAAAATTGTAGCTTTAATTTAAACTTAAAGCTTTAAAGTTAAAGCTTAAACTTAAACTTAACTTAAACTTAAACTTAAACTTAAAGCTTAAACATAAATTTAAACTTCTATTTTAAATTAAAACTATACTTAACTTGCAACTTATATTGAAACTTTAAAAGGTTTAGTTTAAGGTGTTAGGGTTTTAAGTTTAAGTTTAAGTTAAGGGAGTTTTAAGTTTAAGTTTAAATTAATTTAGTGTTTAAGTTTAAGTTTAAGAGGTTTAAGTTTAAGTTTAAATTTAAGTTTAACGTTTAATGTTTAAGAGATAACAGTAAAGTATCCCTTATAGTTAAACTTAAACTTAAACTTAAACTTAAACCTAAATAAACTTAAACTCTAAAAAATACCCCTATTATCTATACTCGTAACTTAAACTTAAACCTTTTAAACTTTAAAACTTAAACTTTAACTTAAACATAAATTAAAACTTAAAGCTTAAACTTAAAATTAAAACTTAAATCAAAATTAGAACTTAAACTTAAACTTAAACTGTTAAACTTAAACTTAAACTAAAACTTAAATTAAACTTAAACTAAACTTAATATTAAGCTTTAAAACTTAATATAAATTTAAACTTAAACTTAAGATTAAACTTAAAGCAACTTAACATTAAACTTAAAATTAACTTAACTTAATCACTAAAACTTAAAACTTAAAGCTTAAACTTAACTTAACTTCTCTGAACTTAACCTAAGTTTAGTCTTAAACTTAAACTTAAACTTAAACTTAAACTTAAACTTAAACTTAACTTGAACTTAAACTTAAACTTATAGACTTAGACTTAGACTTAACTTAAACTTAAACTTAAACTTAAACTTAAACCTAAACTTAAAGCTAAACTTAAACTTAAACCTACTTTAACTTAAACTTAAACCTTAAACTTAAACTTAAACTTAAATTTAACTGGAAACCTAAACTATAGCTTCATATTCACCTTTGGCGAATAAATTATCAGCCAAAACTAAACTTAGGAAAATTTAAACTTAATCTTAATCTGTTTAAACTTACACTTCCAATTTAAAACTATTAACTTAACTAATCTCTTACAAATTTAAACTTAAACGGCTAAACTTAAGAGCTGTAATTTTTCATTAAAATTAACAGAAAGCAATTTTAATGTTCAAACTTAAATTAAAAACTTAACTTAACTAAAACTTAAACCTAAACTTAAAAGTTAAACTTAAAAAGCTAAAACTTTAAACTTAAAACTTAAACTAAACTAAACTTAATTAACTTAACTTAACTTAAAACTTAAACTTAAACTTGAAACTTAAATAAAAATCATAAACTTAAACCTTAACTTAAATTTAACTTAAACTTAAACTTAAAACTTAGAACTTAAACTTAAACTTAAACTTAAACTTAAACTTAACTTAAACTTAAACTTAAACTTAACTTTAAACTTTAAAGCATGAAAAACCTTCAACTTTATTTTGACTTAAACTTAAACTTAACTTAAAGCCTCTTAACCTAAACTTAAAACTCTTAAACTTAAACTTAAACTTAAACTGTAACTTAAACTTAACAAACTGTAACTTAGACTTAACTTAAACCTTAACTTAAACTCAAACTTAAACAAACTTAAACTAAGACTTAAACTTAAACTTAACTTAAACTTAAATCTTAAACTTAAACAATTTAAACTTAAACTTAAACTTAAACTTAAACTTAAACTTAAACTTAAACCTAAACTTAAACCTAAACTTAAACTTAAACTTAAACTTAAACTTAAACTTAAACTTAAACTTAAACTTAATTATAAATTGATTTTCATTTTTATCATTTTTATAAAATGTTTTCATTTTATCATTTTTATATAATGATTGTTTTATTTTTAATCATTTTTATAAAAGGATTATCCAACATCATTTATCAAAATGAACCTAAACTTAAACTTAATTTTTTATAAATGATTTTCATTTTTATCATTTTTATAAAATGATTTTCATTTTTATCAGTTTTATAAAATGATTATCATTTTTATCATTTTTATAAAATGATTTTCATTTTTATCATTTTTATAAAATGATTTTAATTTTTATCATTTTTATAAAATGATTTTCATTTTTATCATTTTTATAAAATGATTTTTCATGTTTATCAATTTTTAAGGAATCCAGGAATAATTTCCATCATATATTACTAAATGAATTGTTTATTTTTATAATTTTTTAAGTGATTTTAATTTTATCATTTTTATAAAATGATTTTAATTTTTATCATTTTATAAAGTGTTTATAAAATTTTTATCGTTTTTATAAATTCATGTTTTCATTTGTTTTCATTTTTTACAATTGATGTAATTTGCTTTTTTTAATTAATGATTTTTCTTTGAAATCAGATACATAAAATGATTTTTCGATTTCTATCATTTTACAAAATGATTTCAATTTTGTATCATTTTAAAAATGTTTTAAACATGTTTTTATCATTGTTTACACCTCTTAAACGTTTTTTTCGTCTTTTTTCTATCATGTTAAGCTATTTTATCATTTTTATAAATATTTATCAATTTTCATCAGTTTTTTAAAGCATTGATAATCTATTTTATCATTATAATATTGCATACATTTTAATGACATTCTCTGGCAACACTCCTGGTGGACATGGAAATGTAAGTTCATGCATACTATGAAAATCAAGATTTAAGTCTTCTCATGCATCTCCACAATCATAAAAGTTTTTTGTCAGGGAAACTAAGTTTCTTGAACTTTTTCAGACTTATAATTATGAATATCTCAAATTTCACAGACACTGACTTTTACCCTCATCACGAAAACTGGGAAGTGAAAAATTTTAGTTTGGCATCTAAAATCAAAAATGTAAGCTATGGAATACAATTTGTTGTTGCTCTCTCTGCAGTGAACTTTTTGTACAATTCTCTCAATATCGCTTTCTCATATTTTTATTCTTTGCTGAATTGTCTGAGGATACTTATACTTTTTCAAAATGTTACAAGAAGGAATGACGTTTAGCTATTGATGACGGAGAGGAATTGCTTGCTGATTACACTGGAGGACAGAAAATTTGTTAAGTGGATTATCATGAACTGTTTCTTTGTAATTGTTGGTGGCTGAAAACGAATATAACTTTAAATTTGCACACGGGCTTCGTTTTTTTGTAATTTTACGTATTTCATAAACTAAATATAATTCACAGAGTGTAAAATGTCTTGTTTTGTTTTTAACTATTTTCTTGCGATTTTATGACAACAAAAGGTAATCGCAAGCATATATAAAGCGTATAAATAAGTAGGAAACCAAAAAAATAGATAAATAAACGCCACCATGATAAAACATGTTTTAGCGATTGTAAAAATAAACCTCGTCCGAACGTTTTTTCATGAGTCATTTTGCCTTCAGTTTTGTATCTGGACGTTTTGAATGTAAAGTGTGTGATATAATATATTGTTGATTTATATATATAATTAAATATATATATATAATATATATATTATAATATATATATATATATATTATATAATATATATATATATTATATATATTATATATATATATATATATATATATTATATATATATATATATATATATATATATATATATATATATATATATATATATATAATAATATATATATATACGTTCAAATTGTTTAATTTCACTTACAGATCAGATACCTTAATTAAAATGCCACGAAATTGTAAAAATGATCCAAACAAATTTTGTTACATTTGTGGTGAGGTAACGTTGATCTCAAATGA